>JBBGZY010000073.1:2307500-2428294 GCA_037952925.1 Lithobates clamitans | reverse complement strand
AAGGAAAAGTATGTGTGTTGCCTGTATGTTAGGGATTCCTTCTCTAAGCTGGCCGCTCAGCTGTCGGCTAATTGCTAGCTCCTATCACTCCACAGTGACTCACCCGTCAGTTCTGTCTACTTAAGTCGTCAGTTCAGATGATCTCTGCCTTTGCCTTAGTCACATCTCTAGAGATGCTCTCCTGTGTTCCTGTTTAAGACTTGCTTGGCTGACATTCCTTCTTGCTCCAGATCCTGCTAGCTGTTCTACTAAGCTCATCTCTGGCTCCCTGATGTTTTGGCTTGTCTGGCTATCCGTTCCGGTTCCTAAACTCTGGCTATGTTTTGACTACGTTTACTCTGTTTACCTTTTTTTTTAATTATTATTAAACAAGTGTGATTTAACTGTACTTCTGTCTCAGTCTGATTCGTGGTTTCTGACAGTAGGCGATTTCAGAAGATGCAGTCAATCCACTTGTTGGTAATATTTTTTCCAGATTGGATGAGCAGAATCACCGCATGGATCACTTTGCCATAGAAACGCTCTTGAGTCGCACGGCTCACCTGGAATCTCCCACTGTGGCTGCTCGGGTACAACCTGTGTTGCAGGCCATCCCTGCTGCTGCTTCAGTCTCTGTGCAGGCACCCGCCTCAAGTATTACCTCTATAAGAGGTATGTCTGGTTCCACTCCGCTTCCTCAGCGATTTGGGGGCGATCCAGTCAATGCAGAGGGTTTCTCAACCAGGTTGAGATATACTTTGAGATGCTGCCCCAGGCGTTTCCCACGAACAGAAGCAAAGTAGGTTTTGTGATATCTTTGCTTTCTGAGAGAGCCTTGGCCTGGGCAAACCCTCTATGGGAGACGCAAAAAACCTGTTGTCTTGAGCTACCCTGAGTTTGTGACTTCTTTTACAAGGGTATTTGATGTTCCCGCACGCTCCGCTTCTGCTGCAAGTGCCTCATGTCCATCAAACAGAGTACGAGAACTGTTGGATTACGCCATTGAATTCCGTACTCCGGCAGCAGAGGTTGCTTGGAACAATGAGGCCCTCGTGGCTGCTTTTTCTCATGGTCTCTCGTATACCATCAAGGATGAGATAGCAGCCAGAGATATACCCACTGAGCTGGACAGGTTGATCACGTTTGCCATCCTCATTGACTCCAGACTCAGTGAAAGACTCCCTTTTAAGGAGCGCTTTCGGAAGCCTCCTGTACATTTGTCTCCGAACTTTGCAGTCTCTCCATTGCCCTTCTCACCTCCCATGCCTCCTGGTAACGAGTCGGTCTGTGAAGATGAACCCATGCACCTGGGCTTCACGCGTCTCTCTGTGGATGAGAGAACCCTTAGGAGGTGAGAGAGTTTGTGCCATTATTGTGGCCAGGCAGGTCACTTTTTGAAGCCTTGTCCTACTCATCCAGGGAACGCCCGAACTTTGAGGTCCTGTCATGGAAAGACCTTAGGTGGCGTTGTTTCATCCCCAGATATCCAGAAGGATAAACCCCTAGTTTCGGTTAACCCTTTCTTGGGCTGAGTTGTCCGTCGAGATACAGGTTCTAATCGACTCTGGGGCTGCAGGCCTGTTCATTGATGTTGCCTTTGTATCGAAGCACTCGATTCCGCTGCAGCTGCGTGACACTCCACTTACCATTGAGGCTCTTGACGGAGGACCTCTACAGCCTGCCCATGTGACTCATGTTCCGTTGTCCATGGCGTTTGGGCTCTTCATCATGAGATAATCCAATTCCAAGTTATTTCCTCACCTAAATTTCTGCTGGTTATTGGTTATCCTTGGTTACAGAGGCACAACCCCCCTTTTGATTGGCACCATGCTGAGGTTCTCTCCTTTTCGCCACAATGCAGTAAGACATGCTTCGAGAAGGTAGCCAAGGTTCTGTGCACCTCTTTACTCTCCTCCCTGACTATTTTAGCAATGTCTTTGACAAAGGTCAAGCTGGTAGTTTGCCGCCACACCGGTCGTATGATTATGTAATTGACCTTCAACCTGGTGCCATACCCCCTCGTGGCTGGGTTTACCCTTTGTCGGTCTTGGAGGATAAGGCCATGGAGTATGTTGCAGACGTACTTTCTTGAGGTTTTATTCGCAAATCCTCATCTCCTGCTGGTGGTGGTTTCTTCTTTTGAGTGGTGAACTGAGACCGTGTATTGATTATAGGGGTCTCAATCGTTTCACTATGCCTATCCGATTCCGTTGATTACGGAGTTATTTGACGGCCTCAAGGGAGCAATGGTTTTCATGAAGCTTGAATTGAGAGGGGCATACAATCTTGTGAGGATTAAGAAGGGCGACGAGTGGAAAACAAACTGCGTTTAATACCAGAACAGGCCATTACAAGTACCTCATAATACCTTTTGGCCTTTATAATGCCCTGGCAGTTTTCCAGGAATTCATTAACGATGTCCTCCAAGATTTGTTGCAGTTATGTTTGGTGGTTTATCTCAACGGTATCCTCATACTTTCCAAGTCCCTGGAGAGCCACCACACAGATGCCTGTCATGTGCTTCAGAAACTAAGAGAGAACAATCTCTACTGTAAATTGGAGAAGTGCGAATTCCATTGTGAACAGGTTAAACAGGTCAATTTCCACTGCTGGTTTTTCGATGGACCCAGAGAAACTTTCAGCAGTCCTACAGGGACCCCCGACCCGTGGGTTTACATCCTCTGCAGCGTTTTCCTGGCTTTGCCAACTATTATTTGTAACTTCTCGTCTCTGGTCAAGCCCCTGACTGTTATGACCAGAAAGGACAGTAACCCACAGAGTTGGTCTCCGGAGTCCATTAAGGCCTCTCAAGGCTGCCTTTGTTTCTGCTCCTGTGTTGGCACATCCTGATCCTATGTTACCTTTTATCCTTGAGGTTGGTGCTTCTGAGACTGGAGTTGGCGCCCTTCTGTCTCAACGTCCCACCTCTGAGAGTGCTATGCATCCTTGTGGCTACTTTTCCAAGAAATTGTCACCTGCGGAGTGCAATTACGAGATTGGTGACAGAGAGCTGTTAGCGATCATTTTAGCCCTGGAAGAATGGAGACATCTCCTCGCAGGTACCACTGTGCTCGTTGTCATTCTTACTGACCAGAAGAATCTCACATTCTTGTCTGAGGCTAAATGCCTCTCTCCCAGAATGGCGCGATGGGCTCTTTTCTTGTCTAGTTTCAATTACATTGTCTCATTCTTACCCGGTAAGAAGAATGTAAGGGCTGACGCTTTGTCACGACAATTTTCCTCCACTTCCAAGATGGAGTCGGTTCCAGTCCCTGTGATTCCTCCTGATCGTATTCTGGCTATGGTTCGCACCAGTCTCACCAGTCTCACTTTTCCTTTGGGTGACAAAATTCTTGCTGCTCAGGTCCATGCTCGTCCTGAGAAACCTTGTGACCGCTGTTTTGTCCCAGAGAGTCTCCGTATTGCCCTGCTCCAGACTTACTATTCTCCCAAGGCTGCTGGCCACCCTGGGAAGAATCAACTCTTTTGGGCCATTTGCCAACAATTCTGGTGGCCCAGTCTATGTGCTAATGTAACAGACTTTGTAGCTGCCTGTTCTGTGTGTGCTCAGAGTAAGACTCTACGACACCTTCCAGTGGGCCTCCCACTACCCAATGGAGAGAGGCCCTGGACCCACCTGGGCCCACCCGTGGGCGCATATAGTACCCGCTGCATTGGAAAGGGTATGGTCCAGAGGAACGCTTTTGGATCTCATCCTCAGACGTACATGCCCTGTCCTCCTCCGTGATTTCCAATAGACGATTTCCCCTCAAGCCTTGTGGGCCTCCGAGGGGGAGGGGTCATTGAGGGGGTACTGTCAGGGCTGGGCTTAGCCCTTCCTTCTCTAAGCTGGCCGCTCAGCTGTTGGCTAGTTGCCAGCTCCTATCTCTCCACAGTGACTCACCTGTTGATGATATCCTGCTCGTCAGTCCTGCCTACTTAAGCCGTCCAGTCCAGATGATCTCTGCCTTCGCCTTGGTCACATCTCTAGACACGCTCTCCTGTGTTCCTGTTAAAAACTTGATTGGCTAACATTCCTTCTGGGTCCAGATCCTGCTTGCTGTTTCGTTCCGGTTCCTGAACTCTGGCTATGTTTTGACTACGTTTACTTTGTTTACTTTTTTTATTATTATTAAACAAGTATGATTTAACTGTACTTTTGTCTCAGTCCGATTCATGGTTTCTGACACTGTAGCAACCCACCATATTCCAGTAGTCAATTCTAAAGTGCAGCTTTAAAAGGAAAAGCTAACAACTCACGGTGGGTTAAACATTCTTTTTCCTAACCTCCACTCTTACAGAATGTCTCAGTTAATCTTTTATTCTTGCTTCCCTTATATCTGCCAGAGAAGCATTTAAAAGTTCAAACGTCTGAATATTTCTGACTGAAAGCAAAATACCTAGAAGAAATTATGTCTGGGATTTTCAGTCACTACATGGAGAAACCATATACCCTTTAAGGGTCTAAAACTGCCTTGGTCTTTTAGGTCACTGTACCCATAGCCCACCTGCTTTGGACTGTCAGAAGTGATTTTAGATTCATCTTCTTAAAATGTCAGTTTATTACATACTTGAAGTAGAATTCATCTTAACTTGAAGAAACAGCTGCCACACACTATGCTGCATACTTTCTTTGTATGTCTTTTGGTTAAGTAGTTACAGGTCCATAAGGGCCTTTGCAGTATATGCTGCCTAACTCTAAACTTCACACTGCAACACAAGCTCTAGAAAAAGTCTTTGTGTGTTTTTTTATATTTTCTCTTTTTCATATGCAGACTGGACATCAGAGGCCTATTCCCATGGTATAGGAAATCCTAGACCTATGTGGAGCCATTTTCATAGTAGTGGACCTCTGAAGGACCACACCAGTGGAATTCCCATGGTTTAATTTATTTTATTGCATTTGTGCACAACTGATGCTACCTACTGCGTTGACAGTAATATAATTATATTTATAAATATTTCATTGAACCGAAATTGTAGTCTAACTATAGCAGTTTAGTGGCAAAAAAAGGCTAAATCACTGTGCTGTAACCCCAATAACATTACAAGTTGCCAAAGAAGGACATATTGGTATGTCCCCCTTAGTTTTTTTTTGTTAATAGGGCTTGACTTTCAGTAACTTCAAGACTAATGCCCTGTACACACGAGTGGAATTTCCGTCAAAAAAAGTGTGATGGGAGCTTTTGGTCGGATATTCCGACCGTGTGTATGCTCCATCCAACTTTTTCTGTCTGAATTTTCCGCCAGCAAAAGATTGAGAGCTGGTTCTCTATTTTTCCGATGGAAAAAGTTCTTGACGGAAATTCGGTTCGTCTGTATGCAATTCTGACGCACAAAAAAATACGCATGCTCAGGAAACAATTCGACGCATGCTCGAAAGTATTGAACTTCATTTTCTCGGCTCGTTGTAGTGTTGTACATCACCACGTTCTTGACGGTCAAAAGTTCAGAGAACTTTTGTGTGACCGTGTGTATGCAAGCCAAGCTTGATTGGAATTCCGTCGGAAAAACCATCCAAGATTTTTCCGATGGAAATTCCGCTCGTGTGTACGGGGCATAAGATCCATTAACTGCTATTGGCAAAGCTTAGCCATGAATTCTGACCTCAGCAACAAAATTAAACTAGTTCAGACAGGCTCATAGATTATGTTTTTTGGCTAATAGAAAAGGCTTACATTGAGTCATGGAAATAGAGCTTTGTCTTCCAATACAGACCAGCTGGGCTTTGTTCAGGAATACAATAAAATAAATAGTGCAGCGCTAAAATCCAAATGAATAATTAGAAATGTCCATAAATGGAAAAAACAACAAATATCAGCGGTGATGCAGGGTGCTTCATGCAAATCCAAAGTGCTCGTAGAAAACGTGCTCCCCCTCTTGCCAGTCAAACCGCTCACCTTGTTAAAGGGACCCCTGAACTAACAGGAAGGTCTCATAAGCTTTCACCACTTCTTAGTGGTCTGGGAGGTGTCTTGACTGGAAATCTGGAACTCTCTTCCTTAATACGGGTCAACACTTTTCTTCCAAATATGCATGGAATATACAAAGAAAATACATAGTGCTCTCTGTATAACTTAAAAAGCGATTCCTTTTATTAAAAAGACAGGTACTCACAAATATAGCACTATGGCCAGTGCTAGGCATTAAGGCGCATGTAAATTACAGATGACAATGATAAGGCAGCTGCAGCGACGTCTAAACCGGGATAACTGGGATACGGATTGGTTTTTATCCCGGTTTAGACGTTGCTGCAGCCGCCTTATCATTGTCATCTGTAATTTACATGCGCCTTAATGCCTAGCACTGGCCATAGTGCTATATTTGTGAGTACCTGTCTTTTTAATAAAAGGAATCGCTTTTTAAGTTATACAGAGAGCACTATGTATTTTCTTTGTATATTCCATGCATATTTGGAAGAAAAGTGTTGAGCCGTATTAAGGAAGAGAGTTCCAGCTTTCCAGTCAAGACACCTTCCAGACCACTAAGAAGTGGTGAAAGCTTATGAGACCTTCCTGTTAGTTCAGGGGTCCCTTTAACAAGGTGAGCGGTTTGACTGGCAAGAGGGGGAGCATGTTTTCTACGAGCACTTTGAATTTGCATGAAGCACCCTGCATCACCGCTGATATTTGTTGTTTTTTCCATTTATAGACATTTCTAATTATTAATTTGGATTTTAGCGCTGCACTATTTATTTTATTGCATCACATGAAAGGATTTATATATTTGCCTTTAGTGTTCAGCAGCTTTATTTAGTTTGATGGTTTTTGCGCTGGCTGTTTGTTTTTTGATTATTTACTGTTTTGTTCAGGAATAGTATTGGCTACATATAGATTTATTTTTATGGTTGCACATAAGTCCACAAGAGACATAGGGGTTGATTTCTAAAAATGTACATTTGTCCTGTGGGAATTGGGCAAAACACGATTTTTATTAGGCTATTTCCTGTGCTAGTTTGCTGTTTTTTATTAATGTGAAACAGAAAATACCACATTTGGCCACTAGCCTGGTGTCATGTGCAAACGCTGAAATGTTCCTAACACTGAACCATGGGGTACATCACTAATAGTCTTAGACCATTCAGAGTATGACTCATTTATCACTACTCTCTGAATATATAGTTTTCTGGCTCAGTTAACAGCAGCAGGGTGACCCCACAGAAAAAATGAATATTTAAAGTGCAGTGCTTGACAGAGGGCAAACTGTCTTATTACATTTGATTCAGCACTAAATATCTGAGCACACGGGTGTAGTCCCTACAGTAGAACAATGGGATATTGATATAGACATGAAGTTGTGACCACATACCCTTGTGCATGTCGATTTTGCGATAGGGCTAAAATTCAGCTCTGGTCACAAATACAAGGTCTTTTTTTTTTCTTGGAGAAGACCAGACATTTCAGTGTCCATTGGTGACTGGTTAGGATTGGTTACTTTTTATGGATCCTTAGAGAATCTTTTTTTTAATTACAAATTAAAATACCCAAATGTGTAATGCATATGACCAATACTTGTGTACATGTAACAAACATTCTGGCTTAGTTAACAGCAGCAGGGTGAACCCCAAAGACTAAATTAATATTTAAAGGCTGTGTTGGACAGAAGACACAAGGTCTTATTATATTTGATTCAGCATTAAAGCAGTATTAAACTGCAGCAGAGTTAAAAAAAAAACACCTGTAAGACAATGGCATACTGTTCTAGTATGTATTGCATACTGGCACATTATGAAATACTTACCTTAGAACTAAGCCCTCCAGTGGCGCGGTGTCACCGCTGAGAGGACTGACATCTTCCCCCGGTCTTTCTTCTGGTTTTGTGGGCTCCGGAGCTGTGAGTGGCTGGAGCCGTGATGAAGTCACTCCCACATGCGGGAGCTCTCGGTTCCGGCACAAAGCTCTGAAGGTTTTTAGAGCGCATGCAATAGTGACATCACTGGCTGTATCGAGAGTGAATATCTCCTAAACGTGCACGTTGGAGGCGATATGCACTTTACCTACAGGTAAGCCTTATTATAGGCTTACCTGTAGGTAAAAATCACACAGCGGGCTTTACTAGAGCTTTAACATCTGGGAACACAGGTGTAGTCCCTATAGTAATGAAATATTGATATAGACAAGAAGTTGTGCCTGCATACCCTTGTGCATGTCACAGTTTTGGAATAGGGCTACAATTCATCTCTGGCCACAAATACAAGATTTTTTTTTCTTTGTAGAAGACCAAACATTTCAATGTCCTGTGGATAACAGATGCTTATGCCTCTTCAAAAGGCATACTACACAGTGGGCTTGATTTACTAAAACTGAAGAGTGCAAATCTGGTGTAGCTGTGCCTAGTAGCCAGTCAGCTTCTAACTTCAGCTTGTTCAATTAAGCTTTGACAAAAAACCTGGAAGCTGATTGGTTTCTATGCAGAGCTGCACCAAATTTTCCACTCTCTGATTTCAGTAAATCAACCCCAGTGTTAGAAGCCAAGTGCAAATTGTGTACTAAGTGCAGGAAAACATGCTATTTAATTAAAACAGGGTCCACCTAATTATGAGCATCCTACAGACACTCACACCAGCCTCAAAGCCATCTTGCACCAGACTTTTTTCCCATAGAATAAAAAAAACTGACAACTTCAGTGTTGTACAGTAAGTTACTTTATAATGTGATGATCAGATGTCAGAAGTAAATAAGAGCCTCCTTTTCTCATATTCCACAATGACATCATTTCAGTTTAATGATCTGCAAGACTCTAGCGTGTGCAGCGTTAGTTCTGTCTAGGTCACTATATGTCTACTGAAAAGTTTGCTGGATACATGAGAACAAATGTTTCCTGTGATCTTACAAAGAAGGTACAAAACAGACTCTATGACCAGCCAGATCATTTATGTTCTGGCAGAAAACAGATGTTTGATATGACAGATAGACGTTACCTCTGAAGGTCCCAAATCCTGAGTGGTGATGTATGGCGGCAGCAAGCTGTCCCAGTAACAAAGGAGCTGCAAAACATAAGTGGGAGGAAGGGGAGATTAACCAGCGATGCAGAGATCATGGGGTTCATCTGTTCTGTTGACAGTTCAGACAATAGGGTAAATCAATGTATCAAGTAATTACTTTACTAACACTACCTCACCTAACACACTGCCTGGTTAAACCCCAAATATCATTGACTTGTAAACACAGACACAAGGGGGCGATTAAAGTGTCTGAAGGAAGAATTGGTTTTGCTATCCACAGCAACCAATAGATGTTTTCCATTCTGGTTTCCAGTGCAGCATAGTAGAATGAAAGTGAGACTTTGATTGGATGGCACAGTCACCAAGAATAATTCTTCTGACTTTTGATGATGAGATACTGTGCCTCATTCCAAATAAAATCGGAACTATTTTAAAATAATTTTTCCTCTGTTTCCCAGTGATACAGAAGCAGGCAGCAGATGTGCTGAGGCTGGTGTGCCTCTTAGGCAGGGCTGGATTTCCACCACCAGAACCTATAGCTTCACAAACCTTGACACCTAAAACACCCTTTCTCTGTTAGCATCACCTTTAGTGTTCTTGTTTTAATAGCAATAACCTACTTAGAATCCTGTGGCATCAGGGTTAATTTATGAAAGGCAAATGGGCTGTTCCCTTCCCAAGAAATTTTCCCTTAGTTTAGTGAATGTGGTTAAAATTCACTCTACAAAGAATACCCAATCACATGCAAGCCTCATTTACTAAGTTAAGGGAAAATTCCAAAGTAAGCAGCCTATTTGATTTTAATAAATCAACCCTGATGTGTTAATAAGTTGCTATGAAATACCAGGAAATACCAGTAAAAATGAGTACTACCTATACAGGAAAAATAATTTTTCGTGCTTCTGAGATGTAAATCTGGGGCTTGAGCTTAGGATTACTAGGGGGAGCATCACACTTACTGCCTTGGGCAGCATGAATAGGCTTACTACTCTGCTCTGCTTGCTATTCCAGAATTGTTCCCTATGTCAGATGTGGAGGGGTCCAGATCTCACCTGTAGTGTTGTTTTTATAATTGTATCCCGTCTCAGGTAGGAAGGTATCACCTCACTTTGCTACATGGGTATTGATCCACAATTTACTTTGTTTTAATTCTTGAGAAAAGGCCTGAACAATTTGTATGATAACTTAAAGCTGAACTTTGGGCAGTCATACAAAAACACAAATGACTGCAATTATTTTTATATGAAACTAGTATGAATAGCCAAATTTGACTTGCTTTTGGGCTCTTGTAATAGCTGGTACATCATCGCTCAGATTGGGAGTAGGAGGGAAAACACTAGTAGCCAATTAGGTATGCTATATGGACATGTGCTGAGATAGAACATGGTGGCTGGAGGAGAGGGCAGAGAGAGAGAGAGAGAGAGAGAGAGACAGGTGACCTTATTAGTCTGTTCTGTTCCTTCACTATCCAGTCGCAGGCTGGGGGCAGGAAGATGACCTAGCTTTATTGCTTAATGGTAGCAAAGGAAAGCCAGGCTGTTCAGACTGCCAGGGTAAGAGCAATCTCAGGACCAGATAGACAGAAATATAAATCCTTTGGAAGATAAAAAAGCTCCCATATATGTATCTCAGCTGTGGATCCAGATGTTTATCGGGAATTCAACTTTAAAGTGGCACTCACCCTAAGGAAAGTCCCGCTGATGCTCCCCCTCTTCCCCTCCACTAACATTTTTGAAACTTTTTTTGGAGGAGGGAGTGGGTACCTATTTCTAGAAGGTACCCACTCCCACTCCTTCCTGCTGGAATTGGCTGAGCAATGCCACCAGAAGTTTCTACCCCCACCCCTGCCCGCAACTTCCTGGGACATGTCACAGGTCCCAGGAGGCTGAAATTCATTCACAGGGTGCAGCGCGGCTCTCGCATGAGTAGTGGGGAGCCGGCTATGAAGCTTCAAGGAGTCACAGATGGCTTTCTACAGTTAAAACATTTGTAAAGTCAACATTTTTTTATTAAAAAAAAACAAACATGTTATACTTACCTGCTCTGTGCAGGTAATGGTATTGCATAGAGTGCCCCCGAGCCTCCTCTTCTCAGTTCCCCTGCCAGCGCTCCTGGCTCCTCCTCTTCTCGGTGTGCCAGCATAGGAAGCCACTTCCTATTTTGACACACCTTTGAGCTTGATCCCAAGCTGCACCCTCTGCATATATAGACACAGACAGTGAGGCTCAGCCCCACCGCCCGCTCCCTTGTCACAATATATGACTCACAGCAGCAGGAGCCAATAGCTCTTAGCAAAGCCTGTGAGAGCAAGGAGAAGAAGAGAGAGCTGCTGCAAACGGCACAGCACTGGATTGGGATTGGGCTCAGGTAAGTCTATTGGGGGTAAGGGGGTGATACATACTGAAACATTTTTTACCTTAATGCAGGGAATGCAGGAAAATGTTTAGGCTTCACAACCACTTTAATGTGGCGGCCCCCGGGGACCCAAAGACCGGTGAAGAACCGGTCCAGCTGAGGACAGTGCTGGAACCCTGGACAGATAAGTGTCCCTTTATTAAAAGTTAGCAGCTACAGTATTTGTAGCTTCTGACTTATAATTAAAAAAATAAACGACTAAAGAACCTCTTTAAAGGGGTTGTAAATCCTCAAGGTTTTTCACCTTAATGCATTTTATGCATTAAGGTGAAAACCTTTTGTAGTGCAGCAGCCCACCCAGAGCCCCCCTTTTACTTACCTGTACCCGATCCTACCATTGACAAGAATGAGCAGAGCAGCTACAGGCGCTGTCTCGGGTCTTCATTGGCTGGATTGGCTCCCGCTGCTGTCAATTAAAGCCAGTCACACAAGAACCGGGGGCGGGGCAGAGTCCTGCTGTCTGTGTCAATGGAGCCCCTGGGGAATGAGGGTCTCCGTGGGGGCACTTGAGAAGAGGAGGATCAGGGGCCCCTCTGTGCAAAACCCTTGCACAGAGGAGGTAAGTATGACATGTTTGTTATTAAAAAAAAAAAAAAAACTAACCTTTACAACCCCTTTAAGTAATAATATATTTCAACAATGTTGTTTGGCAAACCTAACCACCTTTAATGTATTAGTAAAAATACATAGCTTTGTAAACATATCAAATAATAATACTGACTTTTTATAAAGCTCAATAAAACAAGAGATCATTCATAACAAATAATACACACCTAAATTGCATAAAATTTCTGAAGTGAAATACAGCAAAAGTGCTAGAATTACAGCATTTGGATGCAATGGAAAAAATAACACTTCTAAATGTTTTTGTTTTCGCTCTGAGAGCAGTTCTTTCAGTAGCAATTGGCCTTCAAAAAACCTGAGAAAAGTATTTTGTCAATGAAGCATGCAACTACAAAGTAATACATTATTTTTCCTTTTTTCTTTCCTATAATCCATTAATAACTTCCAAAGCCAATTACTGGAGTGAGTAACATACCAACCTCACTCAAATCATTCTAGTGAGCAATTTGCTTCTTAAGATTCTTTAAAAAGTGTAAACAAAGGAAAGAAGAGCATTTTTTTTCAGAGAAGGTATGCAGTAACACTCCTTGATTGTTGCCACGGGTCTAAATTAACATCAAGGTAAGTCAATAGTGAAGACAGAGGGGAGGAAACCACTTCTAATCCCTGCCACTCCAGCAAATCTGACCTCCCAGTAGGCCTGTGGTAGGGATTAATATCTCTACCCCACTGGACGTTCACCCCTAGCCCCCCCTTTCTTTGGCCTCTTCTGACTCGATTCAGACTGCCGTTAGTAGACTAAAACCAAATGATTTTCCCTCCCTATATTGTACTAAGACATTTTTCCAGGTGCATACTGAGATGCTAATTTAGTAAAGGCGTTCTGTCCCAGCAAGATACCTGTGGCTTTCCCACCACCTTGATCTTTTCCACTTCAGTGCTCCTCTTCTTTCATAGAACAAGCTTGAGTCTTTATTCTTCTTTAAAATTGGCCTTACATGAGTTTGTGTGGAACAGAATAAAAAAGCCAGGAAACCTCATTGCTTTTAATTCAAATAGATTTTTCAAGGAAACATTAAATGAGTTTAAATAAATGTTTTATAAATTGGATAAACTATTATAGTGCCAACATTTCAAAAGTGTAGACTGCAGCTATAGTAGAAAGCATATCTACAATAAAAGCACAAAGTAATTAAAAACCAACCTAAAGAGGCGGAGAAGCCTACTAATTGCGTTGTGAATATGGACTCTTTCCCTGCACCAGTGTTCAGTTAGCAAGGGGTAACTTTGTGTACCAAGACAAGAATGTTATGTGTGTAGAGTTACTGAATCCTACATTTAAGGCAGTGTACATGGCCATCTTAAGTGTATGGAAACAATGGCCTGGTTTCCAAGCCCAATCCATATTCCAAACACTGCACTGATAATGGCCAAACAGCGTATAAAGCTGTATCCAATTTGAAAAAAAAAACACTATAATTTTAAGCTATATTTGCACCAGGAGCTCTGGATATACATTTGGTCGAAGAGGCGTAATGATTTGCATGGCTCCGCCCACTGTCCTGAGATGATTAATAATCCTCTTATTTTTGGGAGATGTGGGGTCACTTCAATCATACAGTCAATTATATTGATATGTGTGTGATCCCTATAAGTTCTGCACAATGCAGATTCTGATCAGCCTATGTACACTGTGCAGGACAATCTTAGTAGGGTTCCAGGGCTAAAACTCAGCACAAAGAGCATATAAAAACACTGCCTTATTTGTCCTTAGAAGGTTAAAGTGGAGCACGGGAATGCTCTTGTAAAGATCCAAAAAGGAGCTAAAGATATGCATTACAAATAAAACACATGAAATATTCCCAATGCAATGAACTATGGTTTCCAAATCTACACAATTCTTTGGAGGCAAATATGGCACAATAGTTAAACACTAAAGTTGCTTGATATATGTTTTGTTTGTGTATTCTACAAACTTTATATTGTGTTTTTTGTGTGTTTGGCTTTGTGAGGTTTTTACCAATAAAAGTATTGTTAACTGATGGTTTTTCACTGCAGTGTTTCCAACTCCTCCTCCCCCAAAAAGACCCTCTCACCTATACAACACCCAATTCCAAAAATGATGCTATTTTACATTGACAAACATTATTCTAAAATTTTTCGACAATTTTTAGATGCTGCCTTTTAAACATTGGTAAACCTCTGCCTATGTTTATTTCTGACACACTCTGACTCTCTATGATGCTCTTTTTATACCCAATCATATTACTGACCTGTTGCCAATTAACCTAATTAGTTGCAAAATGTTCTTCCAGCTCTTCCTTGTAAGTACCACTTACTTTGCCAGCTTTTTGTTGCCCAGTCCAAACTTTTTTGAAACATGTTGCTGCCATCAATTTCAAATTGACCTTATTCTTTTCCTTAAAATTGCATTTCTTGTACTCTCAGTTTAAACATTTGATATGTTTTTTATTTTCTATTGGAAATAAAATATGGGTTTATGAGAAATGCAAATCATTGCATTCTGTTTTTATGTAGATTTTATAGTGTTGCAAATTTTTTGGAATACGGGTTGTAGATATCATTGGAATTCCATTTTGTTTTCATGATCCTCTTCACACTGACACCTGTGTTCTTATGCAAATCTTATTCTATTTAAGTTTTTGTCTCGAGTAATTTAAACAGAGCTCATGAACTTGAGAGAAACTAGATAACAGGTATTGATTTCAGCACTTGGATTTTTTTTAATACACTGTTTCAGCAACAATGGCTAAAAATAACGTTCACGACCTTCAAGCAGGTGACAAAAGACAAATTGGATGAGAGGCGAAAGACAATACACTAAAGCAGGTGAAGAATGACATGACCCCAAAGCCGCTAACCATATACGTTTGTGGTTTGTGTATCCTCTGATTCAGCAGTGACACGCTTTGGCAAGGAAGGCCACCATAGCTGTCAAGTCCTTCATCTTTGTGCCCATCAAGTGCTTTCAGCTCTTCCCGACCCGTACTGGCATTTTAATTACTGTTGGGTAAACTAATTTGTCCAAATGAAGGCAACTAATAGAATATGCAAGCTCTCTGACCTCTGACAGGCAGTGACACAAGATACAAAGGAGGCTAAGGAAAGCTTTTTATCCGAGCCTTATTACTCTCTATTACTACAATTAGTTATACTCCAATGCTTCTAATGGGGGGGTTGGAATTGCAATTAAATCAATTTTTGATGGGCTGAAAGTTGGTTAGAGAACTAACCAGCCTGTGAAACAGTGATATTATAGCAGCAAAGGTCACAGCCTTTGTCAGCACCTGAATTCGTCCATTTTGTTCATAACCTCTCAAGCTGCAAGAATGATTCATTAGAACGTTCTGCATTCCAACTGCGAGTGCTACAGTCTTGGTGACCTAATCAGCTGTCATTAGCACTGAAAAGGTACCATCCTGCATGCACTTGCTCCCAGTGCCGCGGTGTCAGGTCAGTGTGCCATCACACATACCAAGCAAAAGAGAAAAAACAACCATCACAAATGAAAAAAAAGGATAACAAGCTATTTGTAATCTTTAAAACGGATTAAAATATTGTAAAGTGAGGTAATGAAACAAGGTTCTGAATATCTGTAATGCCACAAATAACCGAATAATCTGGAATGTTAACCTTTAAAAAACCAATCAAGACAATATATAGTGGTTGCCACATGCTTACTCAGGTTAGGCTGCCCAATCGTATGCAAGGTGAAAGCTTTAAACAAGCTTTTCTCAACTAGGGTTTCTCCAAAGGTGGTTAGAAGGTCTTTGAGCAACAACCAATTTCTGAATTTCAGATAAGTAACTACTGACCCCATTTGTCATTTTAGCTACTGTATCTGTATAGGGTGGCATTCTTCCCACCTATCTCCAATATAAAGAGCATTTTGCGCACTGACCATCAAAGCAAGGGAAATTCTTTCCTGAGTGAAAATGTATTGAGCATTATTCATTATTTTTCAACTATTTCATGCTGCCAGTAAACACATATTCCTGGCTTTTAAAAGAGCCAGTCTACCAAAACTAATATTTTATTTACAGGTGGAGCCTTTTAGGCTCAGTCTACCCTTGGCTACATATTTATTTGATATTGCAGAGGTGCGATCACCCTGCTATGGTTTCCCCACTCTGTTCTTGTCCATCCTTGCACGTATAAGCACTTTCTGTTGCATTCTCCTTAAGTTTGGAATTCAGGTAGATCTCACCAACAGCGCCTCTGAGAGGTATATTAAACTGGCAAGCTGTGTAGCACTCATGAATGTAGAAAAATCAGACCTTTTTACATAAACTGCTTTAGTCCTGATGTTTCTTTTAGAGGCAATGCCCCGGCTATGCATAACTGCCAGTAAAAGGTCAGGGTAATTCAAGAGACAGGTTATTCTGCATAAGAATAAAAATGACAGATATTGCAAACCTGCAAGATGTGAAAAATAGGGCTAGGTCATAGTCTCACAACTAAGTGGTCTACCTATGAAAATGTGCTAAGAGAATTTTTTGATGCCCATAGCAAACAAAAAAACCTCCAAGTCATTTCTGCACTGCAGATTTAAAAATGAAACAGGGATGCTGACTGCTTGTTATGAGCAGCAAGAAATATTCTTGTTAGCATACATTTTATACATAAGCACTGGAGTGAATAACCATGAGTAATAGGAAAATAGGTACAACAGGGAAGAAAAAGTACACACAGAAGAAGTTACATGAAGATTTTCTAAAATTAAACTTGGCTTTTATAGCGAACATGTAGATACAAACAAGTCAGTCACCAGCATTGGGGTGATAACGCAAGCATCTTCTGTGTCCCTCAACTCTTTATTGGCCACAAGACTGCCTCTATTCATCACACTTTGTGGCTAGTAGGAAGACTAGGAAGAACAAGGAAGTGTACAACTATCACTAAATTTCATAGAATTTTGACCTGTAGATGTGCCTACTTATGAAGCCAAGAACTTTCTCAATATTAAAAATTATATACAAAGAAAAATGGGGGTACCATCCAAAAAGTATGTAAAAACCATATACTACCACACACCAAGAACTATGGGACTTTATATGTACCCTTGTTGTGATTGGAGAAGTTCTTCCTCAAGATTATATTTAAAGTCCTAAAGTTCCTTTTGGGTGGTATTATAATAAAAAATATACAATTAAACAAGTCCTACAATACTGTACTTTTAACCAGAAATTCTCATAATGATCTACGATTTGAGAAACACAAAAAGGGTTTGACCAATAGGGTGGCACTGAACAGCATCTGCCAGTGGTTAACATGAATAGATAATAAATGCGATTAGATAACCAGCACATAGCAAATACCAATCTGGAAGCTGCCATGACACTTGAGGATGTCTTATCTCTCTGACTTGGAAATCTTAAAAGCCTGTCTGTGTCAGTGAAATCCATTTATGAGCTGTGACAGTTGTTGATGCACACACAAAAAAAATGGTCAAGATCATTGCTTAATTCCTATACTTGGTGTGTTCACAAGCTGGAATTTGAAGGATCTCAGAGTGTCAGGAAAAGTGCAGAGCTGCCTTCAAGAGTCCTGGAACGTGGTATAGACAGGTGACAATGATGCAGTATCTTTGCTGTGCTTGACTCAGGGAAATCGGATTGCATAGCTGTAGTTTTAAACCTTTCCCAAAACCACATACATCCCTAGTGAGATTTAGCCCTGGAAGTGTCCTATTTTTTATAACTTTCAAAAAGATCCCCTTGTGCTTTTGCTTCATTTACCTTGATGTCACTTTCAGATTTCCGCTTGACAATTAAAACACGCCATTGGCAGTTTTCAACAGCATATTGTAAGTGTGAGCTTCACAAAAGATTTCCGGAAGGTCCTTGTTTAGGCACTTCCTTTTATGGAATACTAATGCTTGGTCCCTGTCTCCCATTTTTTCTCTTGGTTGCCAACCTGTCAAACTGGTATCCAACGCAGACTAAAAGTGGCACAATCTTCTGTTGTCAGGTAGGAAACCTACCTTGAGAGAAGTCATGAAGCCATCCATGGAAACAAGAAGCGGCTGCAAAGAGGCTGCGGGAGATCAGCAGCACAAAAGGATAAAAAGGAATATTTAAAAAAAAAAAGGCAGTTATGAGAGTGCAGTATAATGCATAATGTGTTGACAAACAGGCTGGCAGGGAGCAAGGAGAAAAAGTTAATAACCGTAAGGACTTACACAGGGACAAAGACTCTCTTTCTAGCTCCATGTGACAGCACTTAGCAAAGCACCAGTACTGTCACTTGGGAGGAAGGAAAGTGAGTCACATACTCCTACAAGCTTGTAGCCCCTGGTAGCTAATAGATTGGCAGAGGAGCATCGAGAAGGTGAGAACATGCAGGAGGGGAGCCAGGCATTTAAGTAAACTTGTTGCTTTGTCCTTGCATGGGCTATGCCTAGCAGGTTTGCTTTAACGTACACAAATTTCACAAGGTAGTGATAATATGCTAATGCCGTGTACACACGAGCGGACTTTTCGACCGGACTGGTCCGACGGACTATCCAACGGACTTTCGGCGGACTTCCAACGGACTTTCCCAATGAACCGACTTGCCTACACACGATCACACCAAAGGCCAACGGATTTGTATGTGATGATGTACGACCGGACTAAAATAAGGAAGTTGATAGCGTTGGTTTTCGTCTGTCGGACTAGCATACAGACGAGCGGACTTTTCGATAGGGACTGGGTCCGGCGGAGTTCCGAAGTAAAGATATGAAATATGTTCCAAATCTAAAGTCCTTCAGATTTTCGGCCGAAAAAGTCCACTGCAGGTCCGATGAAGCCCACACACAGTCGAATTGTCTGTCGGACTCGGTCCGTCAGGCCAGTCCGGTCGAAAAGTCTGGTCGTGTGTACACGTCATTACAGGACATGATACCTGGTAAGCAGTGACCTGTTCCATGCCACCCCTTCTTTATGGATTTGGTAAAAAAAAAAAATAACTTGAATTCACCACAAAGGTTTAATTTAGTTTACTCAGCATGTTATAATGACGACATAAATTTGTAAATGTGTCATGCACATCTAGATCACCCACATTTTATTTATCTTTAAAAAAAAGAATTAACATTTTCAAGCCAAGCTGAGAGGACATTACAATGATATATAATGTCTGGCACAAAAACCTGTTAAGAAGATGGATTCTCTGATTTCTACATAAGCTGCTAATTGCTAGTACATGGATTCTGTGTGGGGATTTGAAGGGATTAAGGTTGGTACAAAGATTTTGCTTGTCAAATCTCAATCTTCCTATATCTAAGGGTATGGAAAAGAAAAACAATTTTCACTACTGAAATTACTTCTAAAAGTTTTAAATACTTTGGAATAGAATACTTTCCTTTCTGCATGATTTATTATGCGCAAGAACAGAAAAATATCTCTTTTAACGTGACAGTTTTGTTTTTTATTTTTGGTTCTTTATGTTTGTCAACAATTACCATTATCTAATCCTATGCCTGGGGATACAGGTTTCCTTTACTCTTCCAATTCTACTTAATTTTCTTCTGGACATTGAACATTGCTTTCACCTGGAGAAACATGTAATTACCTTTCCTATTCTAGGTACAAACCTGAAGATTTGCATGAGAGCTTTGTGCCAATGGGTGGGCTTTGTTTGCTCAAATACAATACAAACTCAAAATGTTTCCCAGCAGGAGAAAGAAAAAGAAGAGGGAGATTTGATGGAAAGTTGTAATTTTAAGACAATGCAATTAGTGGAGGCTCTTTCATAGGCAAGCTGTGCATGCCAACCATCCTTGGAAGCACATGGAACGCTGGACCTGGGCTCAGCAGGAAAAAAACAAATGAGGTAGTGACTCTGTTAATGAGGTAGTATGAGATGAAAGTGGAGGATGGCTGGACAAATAACTAACTAATGAACAGTGTGTCATTACACACCAGGTGAGTGCCTACTTTTTCATAACCAAAAATAAATCTCCATTCATTGAGGACATTCCAAAAGTTACTAAAGAAATCTCATGCTAAGAACATCTCTTTCTTGACGTGGTGACACACAATACAGACAGATCCTTTAAGGCTGGCTTTTTTTTCCCTCCCTTCTTCATCCAGTTTGGGTTGGGTTTCCTAAATTACAAAGAACTCCAATAAAGCCTTTGCTGCCTCTTTTCTTTGGAAAAACTACAAGTCTGCCTGTAATGCATCTTACAGCCAAAACATTGCTTTGACTTTATGCTAGGTGACTTGTCTGTCCCTTTTCACTACAAAAGGTAATACCTTCTGTGAATTATTCCATGTGTAACAAAATCCACCATTTATAGAATGTTACTCACACAACAGAAACAGATTTGTCCAAAATCTTTTCAAGGTAAAAGTCATTAATACTTCTCAAGAGTAAAAACCACATTCTTAAAAAACAGGCAGTTAAGCCACTATTCCCAAAGACAGCTGGATTTTACTACTATACTATTTGATTTTGATTGATTACAATTATGGCATCATCAGACTAAGATCTAATTTTTTTTTGACAAATAGTAGGCAATTATTTTGAAAACAATTTAGTTTTATTTAAACAAAGTTTTAATGCCAAAAAAGTAACCAGAGTATTTTAAAAATCCTTTATATTGAGTTTAAACACCCACAATAGATATTTCTGTTTCAGGTTCAAACAGGTGGGGTGCATCCTCTATTGACTGATCAATCCAGGACAGCAACAGCAAAATATCCACGCTGTAACCACAGCGGAGTCAGGACAAGTGTCACTCCTCTTGACACATTCTTCAGTGTACATATAAAGAGGGACAGCCATGTAAAGGCTAGGACAGGTAGCTGGAGATTACAACTCGGGTACAATTACCTAGTTTTAGAATTTCCAGAATATATAAAACTCAGGAGATGGCAACTACTATTCACAAAGCTGAAATTTTAGCTACTTTTCAAATAAAATTTAGGTTTTCTTGTGGTAAAAGGGTTAGATCTGCTGTCGTGTTTTTACTGCATAACCATATTAATTTACCTTTACCCTTTGGTTGCTTCTTTCCTCTGGTTGTCATTGCCTACTTAAATGTTTCTTCATAGAAGTAAATGGAGAATGTAGTCCAGAAAAAAGGAAACAACTCTTTACAGTTATACCCTGGGTATCTCTAGGACAAGGATAAAAAAAAATATCCTTATTGGGGACACAGAGTCTTTAACCCTTTCCACCTTTAGCCAAAACAAATACATTTGAACTGGCATTCCCTTGTTCACACCACGAAAAAACGCACTCCAGATCTGTTCTGGATGTGTTTCTGCATGCACGTTTTTAATGTGTTTTGGTGCTTTCCCGTTCATTTTTTGATGCGTTTCTGGATGTATTCCAGATGCTTTTTTTCTTGTTTCCTGGTTTTTTTTTTTTCATTGTACTGGGGTCCGGTGTATTTTTGATGTGTTTTACTGCGTTCCAGTACAGTCCAGTACAGGAAAAATGCAGCATGTTCTACTTTTTTTTTTCTGGAACTGGAAAGCCCTGGAACTGACCGCACTGGTGTGAACTTTGCCATTGGAAACCATATAACCTACTTTCCATGCCTTTATGATGCAGAACAAAAAAATGCACTGGACTAAAGGGCAAATTCACACAAGGGTTTCTCAACCTCTTCCACTCGATCCAAAAAAAATAAAAAAATTGAATTTTACTTCTATGGCATAATTGTCAGTATTATTAAGATATATTATATTGATAATGTTATTTACCTTTAAAACTGCTATTATTATTTAGTAGTAAATTTCTATTCTCAGTTAATTAAAAATGTCCAACTTGTAGACCTGTCCAACACCAACTGAGTGGAAGATATTACCAACGAATTACTGTATCACCTTCAGGACATGATTTTATAACCTGACTATTAACATAACTGTTCTAACATCTCCTACAGTCTTTGGACAACCATTATAACTGCAACTTAAAAAAAAGTACTCTTGTTAATCCCAGGATTCCCATGTAAATAGAGAGTTTTAATTATCAGCAGGACACTCTGGTTGTCTCCAGAACACTTTCATACACTAGACTGGTCAAGCAAATTATCTTGGCTTTTTGAAACTGTAAAGAAATGACTATCTCTCATGAGAAGTATATTCTCAAAATGGCATGTACTTAGCACCAATAGTATCCGCACACACTTGACCCCATTGACTGAGCATTTCCATTAATCCACTTTCAAAATCTTAAAGTTGAAAGAGAGCCAATAGCGTGGAACCTGTTATAATTTCTTTACTTGTGGAGTGGAACCCTTTTTTTTTGTATACTGGGTGCCATTTTATCAACTTTTTAAAACACATTCAAATAATAAATAAGAAAAAGAAAAGATTGCCTTGCTTTAACAGCAAAACTGTATGTGGCCATATGGCAAGTAATTCTAATATTATACATTTGAACTATTCCATGCACTGTAGCTACACTTTTTTCTACTGCAAAGCAGCTATCAAGGTTATAGTGCAGGTAACAAAAACTGGATCAATGTTAACAAGATACAGTAAATTAACCTTTCTCTGTCTATTGTTTGGTCATTGTTGAAAGGGCATAACCACAGTTAATGTGGTTCTAAAGGCAGAAGGTTTTTTTTATCTTAATGCGATCTATGCATTAGGATAAAAAACCTTCAGTGTGCAGCAGCCCCCCCCCCTAATACTTAGCTGAGCCCTATCTCAATCCAGCAATGTTGCACAAGAGCTTCAGCTGTCTAGGACTATCCCTCCTGATTGACTGAGACACAGCAGCGGGTGCCATTGGCTCCAGCTGCTGTCAATTAAAGTCAGTGAGCCAATGAGGAGGGAGGGGCCGAGCCACAGCTCCGTGTCTGAATGGACACACAGAGCAGCGGCTCAGCTCAGGTGTCCCCATAGCATGCTGCTTGCTGTGGGGGCACTCGACAGGAGGGAGGGGCCAGGAGTGCCGACAAGGGACCTGAGAAGAGGAGAATCTGGGCTGCTCTGTGCAAAACCACTGTACAGAGCATGTAAGTATAACATGTTTGTTATTTTAAAAAAAAATAATAAAATAAGACTTAGATATCACTTTAAATGGAAAACTGCACAAATATCGAAGACCACTGAGTCCTTGAGGGAATGGTTGCAAATTGAAGAAGCTGGTCTTTTTAAATATGAATTCTCATAACCATTATTTGCATCTATACTAGCTAAATTTTACACCTTCAATACAATGTATATGGATATCAAAAGCGCTAAAGTATCTGGGTGCCCATATTCCACCAAATTTGGTAAACACTTTCGCAGTAAATTTTCCACCATTACTGAGGTCAATAAAAGCACTGTTAGATAAATGGAATAAAGGAATTCATTCATGGTTTGGCCGGTGTAATATTATATCTTTTTCAGGCACTACCTATTGCTATTCTCATGGTCTACTTCAGTCAAATACGCGCTATGTTTACCAAATTTGTATGGGCAAGTAAACGCCCAAGGATTAGAAGGGGCCTTTTGACATTACCTAAGAGTGTAGGTCGAGTGGCAGCCCCAGATATATTTAAATACTACCAAGCAGCACATCTGGGCAGAATAATCGATTGGTGCAGACACGGAGAGTATAAATTATGGATGACTATCGAACAACAGCCTAGCCCAGTGCCCTTGAATAGAGCTATATGGTGCTACGCAACTTTGCCAACCTCTCTTAAATTACATACTATCATAGGCCCCACGTTGAAAATAGGGTATAAGAACATTCAGAATCCTAGGTTTTCCACCAAACAATCTCCCTTGTTTCCCATACTAGGGAACTTGGAGTTCCTTCCAGGCATAGAATGAGGAGTGTTTAGAAATCTTAGAGAGGGGCTGTTTCCAAGTTTAACATTTTTTGGTCTCTAATACATGGCCTACGATAGAAGCTCTGATGCAGCAGGGAGGACAATTTCAATTAAAGTTCTGGCAGGCATTACAGGTATGTCATCACCTTGATACTTTGGGACCTCCGGAAACCTACCAACGTCCGTGTACAAAATTTGAATTGTATTGCTAGGAAAAAAAGCCTCTCTCCCGTACTATTTCGAAGATGTATGCAATGTTGATATCTCCCCCAGATGATTTTGTAATGCCAAGTTTGAATAAATGGGAAAGAGATCTCAATGAGATCTTTACACCAGCTCAGCGCCAGAAGATTATACATCTATCACTAAAATCATCTGTGTGTACAAAACACAGGAATCCAATTATAAATTGTTAACATGTTGGTATTACACTCCCTCAATTCTTAATAAAATCTTTCCAAGGGCCTCGGACCATTGTTGGAGATGCCGTGAGGGACAGGGGACACTGTTCCACATTTTTTGGTCATGCTCAGAGATTAGACAGTACTGGATGGAGGTACAAAGTATTTCTCAAAAATTTACGAACTTTCAAATACCAGCTGATCTTGCTTTCTTTTTGTTTCACTGGTCACAAATCCCACTTCAGAAGTATAAAAAAAAATCAGTGGTATGTCACTTGGTGAATGCAGCTAAACATGCATGACTCTGTGCTGGAGGGACCAACGACCACCTCCCATTGCCATGTGGCTTAATAAAGTTAGAAACATAGGAATAATGGAGGATTTAGCATGTATGGCGCAAGATAGAAAGGAATAATATACTGAAACATGGGCCTCATGGGAAGTATTTGTACATTCTGAAGAGGGAAGGAGGCTACTGGGAAGTGGAGGGGGAGAACTGAAATTCAGGAATGTGGGTTATACATGGTATATAGTAATAAATAGGGTTGGATGGTGGTAGTGTGTAAAGTGAAAATATGTTGGGAATATATGCACCTATTTCTGTATATTAATTGTTATGGAATATGTATGATGTAATGGAATTACGTTTTTTCTTGGAAAAATAAAGAATTTGAAAAAAAAAGAAAGAAAAAAACACTCTTTATTAGGGGATCCTATGCTTCTAACTGTCAAGTATATTCAAAGAAAAAAAAATAGGACCTGCACACGGTATCTCCAAATTCTTGCCATGGTACAGCTTAATAAGTCTACTATGATATGGAGCTTTCCCTATTTTCCGCAGTATGCAGTGTATAGGTGGGCACAAACACAAAATTGTTTGATAAAGAGATTCTGCTTTGCATATTATCGGCCCTCCCTCTCATTCTATTGCAAGGGAAATAACATAGCTACATTAAGTCATTTATGCAGACTCCCATTTCAAATGACTTTACTTTTTTAGACTTGGAGCTCTTATTTTAAAGGAACCTGTCAGAATCTGGAAAAGTCAGAGGCTGAGAGGTCAAATGAAGTCTGACATGGCCTGTGAACTAACTGCTTGACCTATCAGGTGGTCTCTCATCTTTTGAGTGTGCAGTGTATAAGGTCAGATAGTTAACAGGTTGTAACGGTAAGACTAGTTGACCTTTGATCCCTTGAAACACTAGCTAAAGGATCAAGCTTAAAAAAATAAAATAAAATAAAAAATAGGTTTAGCTTTAATGTCCTAAAACTAATATGCAGCACGTGAGGGGAATGACTTCTATAACGGCCTAATCACATAGCTGCTTTGCTTTGTGACGTTGGGGTTGATTTACTAAAACAGGAAAGTGCAAAATCTGAGGAAGCTGTGCATGGTAATCAATCAGCTTCTAACTTCAGTTTGTTCAAATAAGTTTTGACAAAAAAAAAAAAAAAAATAGAAGCCGACTAGTTTCTATGGAAAGCTGCACCAGATTTTGCACTCTCCAGTATTAGTGAATCAACCCCTTGTAAGTCCACTGAAAGTAGAAGTCCACCTAAACCCATTTAAGAATCCTATTAGCTACTAGGTCCCTTTTTGGCATAGCTTAGGTCTACAAACAATCCTATGACTGTGAGAACACTGACCACAAGAGTTGTGGGGTGCAGTAGATTGCCATTGTGGTCTACTGCAGTTAGGTATGAGAGGTTCTCTAAAAAGAACATGTGTCCCTCTTCTGCTTTGTGCAGGGTTTGACACATCTCATAAGTAGATCTGGATCTTTTACTTTGGAGGTGGTGATTGCATTTAGGAAGTTCTGATCGTTTTTTTATTCCTCAGTAAAGCCACTATGTGATCTAGAAATACCCTTCTCCCTGGAATAATGCAAGCTATGCGCTTAATGACAGCCACTCCCACAATTAAGCAATGCCACAATCTCACAACCAGCCTCAGTCCACTTAATCAGGACCAATTTGCACAGAAAGACCTGATGTGACCTAATTGTGACTACAGACAGGTCAGTAGGTAGAAAGTAACCAATCTTTAGGTCAGGAACGATAATTAATGAGAACATTTCTCCCACCATATTGGAGATATTTTTCTGGCTTCCAAAACTGGTAACATCATACTTGTAACTGGAGATCGATGAGAAGAGGTGATTGGTGAGAAACCATTTCACAACACAGGAGATTAAAAATAAAGTCACGGACTGAAATTTGTCTAGTAACACTACATGCCAATAACATGTGTTTGGTGTTGTTCGAAAAACAAGTACATCGTTGATACTTCATCTTACTGATCCCATGTACAAAAAACAAGAAGTCTATTAGAACATCTCAAATATCTCAGGTAAAAACCTATTAAAAGTGACTGTACATGCTAAATTATCACCAAATGATCATGTGAAGAACTGTATATAGCAAATATCATAATGGGAGATGAGCCTCGGTGCTTAAAGAGAAAAAAGGCTTTATCCAACATTATTTACATCTAGATGGACACTGCTATGTAAGAAGCATGTGCTTCTGCCTCATGGACAACACCTGGAGGTCTCCCCAGATGCCCTAAAACACATGTGTCAAACACAAGGTCCGCGGGCCGAATCCGGCCCTCCAGGCTGTTTCATGTGGCCCTCGCACCTCTCCTGCAGCTGCAGCAACACTCTTGTCTCTGCCCCACCTTGTCTCAACAATAAACAGCAGAGAGGAGGACAGAACTCCTCCGCTGGATCCTGCACTTGTCCTTGCAGCAGCAGAGAGGCTCGCCTCTGCCCCTCACCCCCTTCCCCATCTCAACAGTCAGCAGCAGAGAAAACAGAACTCCTTCTACAAATTCTTTGCCTCTCTGTGCAGCTGCAGCACCTCCTTATCTACACCACCCCTGGTCTTAGCATTCAGATGACTCCATCCCTCCTCTGGTCTTTCTCCAGACCCTGAACTTTCTGCCTCCCAGCTCTGCCCTCAGCTTCTTCCTAGCAGCAGCACAAGGTAAGGGGGGTGTACTGTGATGTAAGGGAGGGTGGGAGACTTTTGATGGTGGGGGGGGGGCTCTTGACATTTGATGTAAGGGGGAGTGGGGTGCTCTGGACATCTAGTCTTACACATACAACCAGCCCTTTGAGGGCAACCATAATGTTAATGTGGCCTGCAATGAAATTGAGTTTTACACTCCTGCCCTAAAACATGAGAGAGCATGTCAAGTAAAAAGAGGGTGTGAGGGTTTTATCAGATCTGACCAAGCAACCAACTAGTGGGGCTGTTACAGTCTCTGTCATAGAATACCTGCATCAAAACTTCACTTTATTTTGTCATTCAAGGTAAAATGACAGGTTCCCCTGAAAGCTCACCCTACAATCATAGATATTTACATTCACTGTGCTTCTCCCCCTCTCTCGATTCCTTTATTAGAGCTGTTGGTTTAAAACCTGTTCAACATCTGGGATAAATTTACACAAGGTTAATGACTTGTTTCCCTACCTCGTGTAAAGCCCAAGCACTGCAATATGGGGGTAGAGGAGGTCACGTGCGCCTCCATACACAGAAACACAATTTAGGTCCATGTGCTCTGACAGATGAACGGACTGGTGGGGAAGACAGTGAAGGTAAGTACCAGTGGATGGGGGTTGTTTGTTGCCCCCAAAACATGAGCACAAAGTATGTCACTGATGTGTAAAGAATAGGAAATAATAGACATCTTCAGCACATAAGACTGTCTGAAAAGGAAGAAAGTGATTACTCCTATTACTCCTAAAGGCTAGGCTCCGCATACATGCAACATTTTGCAGAATGCCATAGCACCGCAGAGCGTAAACATTGCCCAGCCCTGGGCAGCCCAGTATGAATCTGACTATTTGCTCCTGAGCATAAAAATTAAATTACAAATTTGATGAGAAGCACAGGGGTAGGATGTAGGACATTTTTTGAAATCAAACACACCCTTTAAAGCTGAACTTCGGGCAGTTATGAATCACACACATAAATGCAGTTATGTATTGACTGAAAAAATGCAAAATTTATTATAAATGTAACTAGTGTAAGTACCTGAAATTGACAAGGTCTTGTAACCTGGCACTACAGAAAGCCCATGCTTGTAGGAAAAGAAAGCAGTATGAGCAGGGGGATGAGCTGCTTGTGCACCTTCACTGTACAGTCACAGACTAGGGGCAGGGAGGTGACTTAGCTTTATTGTTTAACTGCAGCAGAGAAAACTGAGGTCACTGTCCTGACTGTACAGTCTGACAGGGTTGTGTAAATCTGAAGATTGGAATACAAATAATTTGGCAGGTAAAACAGCTCCCATATGTATTTGAACTGTGTAATTAGCCTTTGCCGGGAGTTCAGCTCTAATGAACCTTGTAAAATTTGCTATGTCTAGTGCTAGTATTTCCCATTTTCCCCCAAGGGATTAATCTGATGTCTCCAGCCTCTGTATTGAATATAGGACTAAGGCCCGTGCCTTAATATACTTCTGGAGGAGATATGTTATAACTTTACAAGGAATGTATAGTGGCTTTGTTTGCATTTTATGTTCAGGACCAAAATACTAATTGTAAAATCTCATTATTGTCAGGAAAATATTAGTTATTGCATACAGTATATTTAATGTTTATTATTATTAATTTCAGGTACTTATATAGCGTCCTCAATTTATGCAGCGCTTTACATATACATTGTACATTTACATCAGTCCCTGCCCTCAAGGAGCTTACAATCTATGTGCCCTAACTCACATTCATACATACACATACTAGGGCCAATTTAGACAAGATCCAATTAATCTACCAGCATGCCTTTGGAGTGTGGGAGGAAACCAGAGTACCCGGAGGAAAGCCACGCAGGTACAGGGAGAACATGCATACTCCAGGCAGGTAGTGACGTGGTTAGGATTCGAACCAGCAACCCTTTTTGCTGCTAGGCGAAAGTGCTAACCACTACACCACTATGCTGTATTATTCTTAGCCAAGAGGCACCTTTTATTTCTTTCCCTGTGCTTTGAGAAAAGTTATAATAAACCCAGGCATAAACATTGCTTTGTTTACATCCAGCCTATCTGCAGTCTTTGTATTGAATAGTAGAGAGCAGTATACCTTAGTCTAGGAATAAAGCCAACCATGAATGGATCGAATCTCAGCTGGTTCAACAAGGACCGGACGAGATTTAATCCACCTATGGGCAGACTGATTGTACCCAAGGCAATCCATTGATCGACTTAGGTACAACCAGCATGTCAGATTTTTATCATGCGGTTACTACCAGGGGCTATGGCCGCTAGCAATAAACATTATACTCTCCGGGCCAGGACAGGAGGGATCATAGGAGGGATTCCCCCATTAACACAGTGCAATCGAGCAATATAATATATCCAGCTGTCTCTGGATATATTAGGAGAGCTTATCTGTTTTAAAAGTACAGTTGCCCTTTAATATATAAGGGGTGAAAAGGTTGTTGCTTCATACAGATGACAGGTTGTAAGTTCTCACAAATGGATAACTGCCACCAACCTGGGTGCCAATCATGTCTGTCTATACTGGCAGAAACCCTCTCTGAGGTTGGCAAGATTTCCCTAACATAAGGCTTACACTCCTGGTTTCATAAGAATACAAGTATACAAACTAATAGGAAAAGTTTGCATGCCTGTGGATCTTGGTTGGCCTAGATATCATCTGGCAATTCAATTCCTTAAGTTGTATCTAAAGGCAAATTTTTTTTGCTCCACAGCACAGCCTACTGTGCTATCTTCACATTTCTCGTTTCCACTTAGACTCCATGATATCTTCTTTCGTGGATTTATGATTCTTTGCTTGGCTCAGATCTGCTTCCTTTCCCCGGCTAACGCTAGCCCTTTAACATAGAAAGCAGTTGTCAGCCGAAGGTGCTCCTCCACAGGACAAACTTCAATTCAATGTGCTTATGTATGTCTTAATTGCATCATTCTCTAATTAGCATAGAGAGTGCGGGACACGATGAGCAGGAGGCTGGATTTTGTAACAAATAATTTCTCAAGATCAGTCCTTTTGTAGTTACGGAACAAGGATGAGGACACTGGGAAATATAATTTATTTGATGTAGTCACATGTTTGATTTTATGTATGGAACTTAGAAATGAAAGTATTAATATACAGTAGAGGCTTTAGGAAGGCATAGTCAAGTTTTTAGGATCCTTTAGTTTTATTTTAAGCTGGATAAATAAAAGAAATCGATCAGATTCCTTCCAGCTCTTTTGATTTTTTTAATCAAAGGATGTTGGACAGACCAGAGGAAATTTCAGCCGGGTTCTTATGACAAATATTCAGCTCCTTACTCTGCAAATCAATGCAATGCAAGTTGACACTTTCAAGATACTACTACATACAACTAAATTACATCACAGGAAAACAATTGCTTGTTACCCTTTCACTACATTATCTACAGTGTGTAATGACAGAACTAGTGAGAACACACAAACTGTTGAACTTGGGAGGCAGAAAAACTAATTTCACAGCATTTACAGCTGATCAACTCTTGAGATGGTTGTTCTCCTAAGTGAGAGTTTTATCACTACACTTGTCAGAAAAGTTTTTGTTAAAGATTTATGATAATGGGTCCTCTCAAATATGATTCTGTTTAGTTTTGGATTCCAGGGACAAGTGAAACACATGCTTGCAGCCGACATACAGATGGGAATGATTCACTCACACAAGCAAAATTGTTATCTCTTTATTATACAGTATTATGTTGTTACTGACACAAGATTTTATGCTATATTTGGGCCATACCCACATTGTCAACCACACAAATTTGATGTAGTCCAAACTAACATGATTTGTTTATTAATGCTTTTTTTTTCCAGTATTTAGCTTCTGAAACTGCATTCTAGTAGCAATCTTAAAAGGCACTGCTAGCAGTAACCAAGGCTTACAAAGTACAGTGACTCATACCAACCAGATCTCACTTTAAGTCAGATCTCTAAAATGTGACTTTAAATTAATTGCTATAGGTTGTTTTATTAGGCACAATGCTCTTATAAAACAAGTATGCTTTAGCTTCATAATTATGGCAGTCAGGTTCCATAATGGGAGAAAAAAAGTTTTTAATTTGTTTACCCATATACATTGTCAGATTGGAAAGTTGTTTTAATAAATAAATAAATAAACCTCAGTGAAACTTAAAAAAAGAAAACTACAAGCTCTGATGGATGAAAATGCAATGTGTTAATTATCTTCACCTAAATAATTCTGTAATAATTACATAATATAGCAAAGCAGATCAAACGCATGCTCAGAACCACCATGCACATGGTACTAAAGAAAATTTATATCTGCTGACAGGCATTTTAAATGCATGTTAATAGCAGAAAAACAACGCTTGCCTAAGTGAACCCCAAAGAAACCTGGTAGCGAAAGAGACACAGAGGCTACTATTGCTTACCTTCTTCTAACCTCCCTCTAAAAATGCTGGTTGCCTGGTTGTTTCTGGTTTTATTATTTTTACTGATTCATTTACCAGAAACAAACATGAAGTCAGGGAAGACTGTATACAGTCAGTAACGAAATGTGTTATACATGAACAAAGCACAGGTTCATTTTTTCAAAAGCATGGATAGAGTCTACAAAGAAACGTCTCCAAAATGGGTCCATGGCTTGGATAAATGTTAGCTTTCATTTTATAAGGATTATAACATTAGTTAAGGAATAGGGTTTTACAACAAGCACAGCAGGTTTTTCCGCCAGCATCAGGTGCAGCACTTTGTGTTTGTGAGGGGATTAAAATTTAAGTTGATAATTTTGTGTATAAACATATTTGGAAACTTTTCAGGTAATGGTGCACCTAATTTCCCGTTAGAAAGCTTAGTGCAATAAAAACAGATTTTTTTTGGATTGGATAGAAAATGGTAAAATAAATCACTCACTGACTTCATCTTATATATCAAACGAACCAGTTTTGAGGTCTGTGTTATACCGATATGACGTGACACCTGCATTCCAGGTATGGATGGTTCACAAATATAAGAGAATAAAAGGAGCCATCGAAGGATGAAACAATATATAGTATAGAAAATAAACATTGCGGCCCTAACTTCCTCAACATAATACGGATGCTATATTCTAACCCTATGGGTAAGATTAGGTTAGCTGGATACCACTCTGCTCCGATCATGATAGCTAGCTAGCTAATTTTTGCTATTGCTATTGAAACTCTGGCTGTTGTGATTAGTACTGATTTAGTAATCCAAGGCATTTCTTTTGTGCAAATCAGGTCCATAAATGCGCCCTCTTTGTGGTCGATTTGCTTCTTTTTATTATGTTGTTGCTTATATCAATTCCCAACGTTGTGCAGCTGTTGACTGAAATTGGGGCAATATCTCGGGACTTCAGATGAACTCTCATAAATCGGTTGCCTTAAATATTTCGGTCACTTTGTCACTGTAGACTCGGCTACAAGACTCATCCCCTTTTATGTTCAAATAATACCTTGGGATCCACTTGACCTCTTCGATTGCACAACCGTATCACTCAAATTATCCCCCTTATCTAAGAAACTTGGGGCCGATCACCAAATGTGGTCAGTATATAATTTGTCCTCAATTGGCAGGGTTAATTCTATTAAATTGATGTTGCTTCCTAGATTATTGTATTATTTTTGCTCATTACCTATCACTTTGAATGGGGCAGACTTATTGAAGCTACAAGCTAAACCTATTAAGTATGTCTCGGCAGGAAAGGGACATTGGTTGTTATTCGCTCCCAGAACCAGTAGCAGTCTTGGCCTTTCAAATCTTTTCTTGTATTACTAGGCAGCCTAGTTAGCTCAGTTATCAGTTATATACTCTCAGGGGGAAAAGCCTGACTGGGTAATATTGGAAAGGCAGATGGTTAGCCACTTGATTTCCTTAAATGGCAATCAGTGAAAGAGTGAAAACTGATCCTTGTCCCCACTCTCTCCAACACAGTTTGGGATAAGCTATGGACCAATATCAACCTCATTTCTTCTGTCCACATACTAGCTCACCTTTTTAACAACCCAGCATTTACTTCTAGTATGGACCAGGAAACCTTTCGGTGGTGGTTGAATAAAGGCTTATATAGGATTGGCCATTATTTCAATCATAGAGGACCATTCACACTTGACATTGCAAAGATCGCCTTAAAATGCCAGAGTCAGAGACATTTTGCTTTTATCAAATTGCCCATTACTTACATATGCTACAGCTTGATCCTTCCATGGACCCTAGGGTTACACCATATGAGAAATGGTGCACACAAGAGGCAGGTCAGAGATGGGACATTTCCATTATTTATGAACATTTATTGGATACTTCCACCAAAATCCCCTAGATAAGAGACTAGGAGGCCGACCTCTCTTTGAATAAGGATTTGTAATCCTGGCATGCTTTGCCTCAAAGGTTATATAAGGGCATTTTGAATATATCTTTATTGAAGCCAATGCAAAAGCTCTCACCAGATGATACTTGGTCCCTGCCTATCTAGCTAAACTTTACACAAGCTTCTCACCTTTGTGTTTTCGGGGTTGTCAAATGCAGGGAACTATGGGCCATGTTTGGTGGAAATACCTGTGAATTCAGTGTTTTTGATGGATTTTATGTTGCCAACAAATCTGTATTTTTTCTTCCTGGGAGACCATGCCACTGGAGTTCTTGATAAAAGCAATAACACTTTAATCCTTCAGCATGAATCCATTAATGAGATACAGTTCTGAGTGAAATGGCCATTTAAAGAGAAACTATGATGGTATGAGGACATTTTTATTTTAGTTGGTTTATCTTTTTTTTTTTCATTATCGATCTACAATCTTTGTTTCACAAATCAAGATTTAAAACTTGAGAAACATTTTCTATTGTACTATGAGTTATTGAAATAGACAGCACAGCAGAGTGGCTCGCTTTGCAGCTCCCTTCATCTGAAAGTTGTATTTGAAATGTTGAGTCACAGCACTGATGACCCACTTGAGTTCTGTAATGGGCTTCTTTTGGCACAGCTAAAAAGAAATCATGATGTGTAAAGGAGACTGCAGAGTCATCAATTGCCTAAATACAACACTACAAGATATTCAAAAGTCATTTTTATATCTAAATAACAAATATTTTCATAATACCAGATCTGAAAAAAATATATGAAAATAAACCAAGAAAGAAACTATGCACAAAACTTACTATATACACTGTATTGTTTTGCATGTGTCACAAAATGAAACCACATGACAAAGTTTTGAAGATAAGTATATAGAAAAAGCAAAAAAAAAAAAAAAAAAAAAAAAAAAACATCAGCTACAACTTCATAGGTTTGTCTTAAATTCCCACTTGTGCCTTTTTGGTCGCAGATACCGAATCTGGTTAAAATGTGTACTTATTGTATTTTTTAAAGACTGTAATATTATCTGTAGAGCGAACAACTTTTGATTCTAAATATAATTAATCTGGTTTGACTCTTTTGTACTCATGACAGTTATTTTTTTCTGTAAAATACACATGTTGTGCATGTAAATTATGAATCTGTCACAAGATGATAAATAATAGCTAGCTACTACATGGCTGTCATATACCACCTGTTTTTTTCCACATCATTCCTGTGACCAAATTGTGGGAATGGGATAGACTGACCGTTGTAACTTTTTTTTTTTAACACTAATTACTTGCCCGACAAAAAAAAAAAAGTGTTGGCTTTATAAAGCCCAAGTGAGGGGAAAATAATAAGGAGGGAAAAAGAAATACCAATGGAGTGAGAGAGGGAGATAGAGGCAGAGAGGGAGAGAGAGAAAGAGAAAGAGAAAGAGAGAGAGAGAGAGAGAGAGAGAGAGAGAGAGAGAGAGAGAGAGAGAGAGAGAGAGAGAGAGAGAGAAAGGGAGGGGTAAGGAGGGAAAACAGAAAGCAAGAGATGCATTTCAAAGTTTCTATAGCAATTTAAGGCAGAAAGAAAAGCCAGCCTAATGTGAAATCATACACAGGTCAAAGGTGAGCCTCTTGCTCTTGTGAGAAAGTGGTGAATCAGGACGGTTTATCAAACGATCATTTTCTTTTGAAACTAGGAGGCAGCAACTGGGACAATTCTGCAGATGTGCTTGATGGGTTTTAGACAAAAATGGCTCTCTCTTTAAGGCGCTCATCGGGGGTCGCTTCTCCCTCCACTGCCTCTCAGATCCTCCCCTCCCTTCTTCAGTGGTCAGCTGAGACCCCCACCCACTGATAGCTTTTGTATTCTTGGCCTTTGGACATACTGACAGAGACCCCAATCAAGACCCCCGTGTTACAGGTACCTAGTAAAGACACCAGACCTTTTCAAATGAGAATCAACAAGGAAAATCTGCTTCCCATTGTCCCTGTGCAACACTACGTGAGATGAAAGGGAGAGGCCGCACTCCCTCGAAACGACAGCCTGCCAATCACACCAACTTAGTAAAAGGGCACAATGTGCCAATTCTTTTGACCTACACCTAATCAAAGATGCTCTATGCCGCAGAGAACATATTATTAGGTATTTGTTCTCAAATACATTGCTCTACTTAAAAGTGAAACAGCGCATTCAGCCTGGGAAGCCACAGTCCTCTTACTAAAGAAAAGACTCACTTATTTGTTATCCATCATATACTTCTATTGCTCATTTTAAATATTACAATTACATGTTGATAGTGTAAGGTAGTAAAGGGGAATTTTAATTTTCCCCAGCTAAATGGAAAATCCCAGCATTTAGGACATGTTGTAGAAACAAAAAGAAAAAGTGGGCACACCAGCCTTGTGCATTATCCCAAGTAAATTCATTTTGTATTAAAAAAAAATAAAAACTATTCACAAGCATGTGAAAATAAATATGCATAAACGGGCTTCCATCTCGTGGTTAAACAGTCCTGGGACCTGTACTCTCCAGATCATAGGGGAAACCGTGTAGGGGTCCTTGTTGGCTAACGCATTTTGAAGGTAAACCTCCTTCCTCTTCCTTGAGGCTCTGAGGGAGAAGGTTTATCTTCGAAATGCCTTAGCCAGCAGGGACCCCTACATGTTCTCCCCTATGATCTGGAGAGTACAGGTCCCAGGACTGTTTAACCACGGGATGGAAGCCCATTTATGCATATTTATTTTTACATGCTTGTGAGTAGTTTTTATTTTTTATATACAATATAAATTTACTTGGGATAATGCACAAGGCTGGTGCACCCTCTTTTCCTTTTTCTTTCTAGTGCAATAAGGACATCCCTGGTCCTAGAGGGCAGCAAAGCCAGGAAACATTATGCATTGTTTCCATTATTCATTATTGTGCTAGCCATTATACTCAAGCGCAGGAGTATTTGTTTGTTTTTCTGCTATTTAGGACATTTACGTTGTATGAGAAGTACACCATGTAAATATCCTTCTTATCAGTTGGCCCTCATTTTAGTGTACTGCATCGCTTAAATGCAACTAGGGAGCTACTCACAAAGGTTAAAAAAAAAAAAAAAAGAGTCTGCAGGATGTGAGCAGATAACTTCTTGCTGGTATTAAGGCACAAAATACAATGGTTTTTGAGTCCACTGGGGGTGCACAAAGCCTTCTGAAGTAACCATGTGAAAATATATTGCATCACACAGACTAACATTAGCACTAGTATTTAATAGAGCTCTTATTTATAACAGCTAATTTTTAACCACTTCCCACCCGGCCACTGCACATAAACGGTCAGGTGGGTGATCCCACCGGACGTTCTTCAGAAGTAGCGGCATCGCGCGGACACGCCGCATCTCAGAACGGCAGGAGGGCACTGTGATTTGCCCTCCTGATCCGCACGATGGCTGTGTCTAATCACAGCCATCGTAATGTAAACAAAGGGGGAGGGTGGCATCTGACAGGGGAGCACGCCGCTGCGTGCCCGTGCAGCAGCGCAATCCCAATCTGCCTGTGCACCCCAGAGACAGGAGAGTTGTACAAGACAGGAGGGCTCTGTGATTGGCCCTTCTGATCACATGACTGTGTCCAATTACAGCAGTCATGTAATGTAAATAGAGAGCGGTTGTAACTGCTCTCATCTCTTCCTCTCCTCACACAGAGCCTGTCAGTGAGGAGAGGAAGAGAGATCTGTGCTGCAGCCGGGAGATCAGTGAGTTTTTAGCTGTTTGTCTTCTGTTTACCCACTGATCACCCAGCTAGTGTCCCCAAAACACAGTGTCCCCAAAACAGTGGAAACACCTGTCATACAGTAAACATCTGTCCGCCAACAGCTGGCACATCTGTCCGCCAACAGCTAGCGCATCTGTCCGCCAACAGCTGGCACATCAGCCTGCCAACAGCTGGCACATCAACTGCCCGCCATCAGGCACATCTGCTTGACAATAACAGGCACAGCTGCCCAACATCTGGCACATCTGCCGCCAGTCATCTGACACATTTGCCACCCGCCATCTGACACATTTGCCACCCACCATCTGACACATCTGCCGCCCGCAACATCAGGCACAGCCGCCCAACATCAGGCACATCTGCCAGCCAACATCAGGCACATCTAGCCGCCCACCACCTGGCACGGCCGCCTGCCATCTGGCACATTTGCCGCCCGCCATCTGGCACATATGCCTCCCGCCACCTGGCACATCTGCCCGGCATCTGGCACATCTGCCCGCCAACATGACCAAATGATTCTACAATGCTGAGGAGGCTCTCCAGATACTCCAGAGTATGTTGGACGAGAGTAGCAGGGAACTCTCTCCGTCAGACTTGGATAGCGGCTATGAGCCAGTGGAAAGCAGTGGCTCCGAGATGGAAACCGTGGAAGATAGAATCCTAACAAGGAGAATCGGGAGATATGAGCAGGCGCAGGCATCCACCAGCAACGCAGCACTCCAGGGCATCCACCAGAAGTGCAGCACTTCAGGATGATATGCAGGCATCCACCAGCAGTGCAGCACTCCAGGGCATCCACCAGCAGGCATCCACCAGCAGCGCAGCACTCTGGGATAGGCAGGCATCCACCAGCAGTTCTGCAAGCTTCCTAGAGGATAGGCCAGATGCTAGCAACGGAGCATCCAATCAACGAGGCAGGGCCCATACTAGCCTCACAGATGTTCTACTGTATCCAACATGGCTGCCCGATACGTCAGTAGAACCTGTAATTCCCCTTTTTACAGCCCAGCCAGGCTCTCAGATACAGTCGGAAAATGTAATCCCAATTTATTATTTTAATTTATTTTTTACCAATGATCTCCTAAATTACATTGTGGAGCAATGTAATCTATACGCCAGCCAACATATAGCCAACAATCCAAATTCTTCATATGCCCGTCTTTTTGTTTGGAAACCCCTCACCGTGGAAGAATTAAAAATTTTCCTTGGCCTAACCCTTAACATATGGCTGACAAAAAAAATGAACTCCATGCCTACTGGTCTACCCAACCTATCCACCACATGCCGGTCTATTCGTCAATGATGCCCAGAACCAGTTATGGGATGATTATGAGATTTTTACATTTCAACAACAATGCCCAATGCCTCCCTCGAAATCATCCCAGTTATGATAAATTATTCAAAAATCGGCCCCTAATCATTTTTTTTTGCGCCAGCTTTAAGCAGATGTTTACCCCTGTTATAAATATCTGTATAGATGAATCCCTAGTACACTTCACTGGAAGACGTGGAATAAAGCAATACCTCCCCAGTAAAAGAGCCAGACATGGGGTAAAATTTTATAAGGCGTGTGACAGGGCCACGGGTTACACATATGACTTTATCATTCATGAGGGAAAAGACAGACAGCTAAACCCCCCTGGATGTCCTACCTACATGGAAACAAGTGGCAAAATTGTCTGGCAGCTGATCAAACCATTGCTTGGGAAAGGTTACCACTTATACATAGACAGTTTCTACACGAGTCTCCCACTTTTCCGCCATTTGTACTAAAAGAAGACTGTGGCCTGTGGGACAACACGGACCAACCGCAAAGGCTTCCCACAGAGATTGGCTGCCAAGAAATTGAAACAGGGTGAAATGGCCAGTATGTGGACTGAAGAGGTACTAGCGCTGAATTGGAGAGATAAAAAAAAAGAGATGTCTAGATCCTTTCCACAATTCATGATGACACCTTGGTGGAACTGCAGAGAAGAAAAGGCCCCATCTAGAAGCATGTGTCCTATACATGGGGGGAGTGGATATGAACGACCAGATGATGCAGCCCTACTTGGCCACCGGGAAATCACTGTTTTGGTACAAGAAAGTCGCCATTTATTTGATGCAACTAGCCCTGTTCAATTCGTATATTATTTTTTCTAAGTGCATAAATTGTAGTTTTCTCGGATTAGGGTCTGGAGACTCGGAGGCTTCGTAGAGACTTGGGTGGGAAGAAGCATCTACCCCTGTCCTCAGGTCTTACCTGACCAAGGCCCAATGTTATAGTGCTGCCTGCTGCCACCTGAACTGGTCATGCCTCTGCCTGCCACCTGAACTGGCCATGCCTTTGCCTGCCACTTGAACTGGCCATGAGTTTGCCTACCACCTGAACTGGTCATGCCTCTGCCTGCCACCTGAACTGGCCATGCTTCTGCCTGTTACCTGAACTGCCTGCTAAACCTTGGACTGTACTGAACCATGTTCATACTTTTCCATATCTGTCTGCTGCCTGGACAGTTCCTGGACATTTCCTTTGGCTGTCTGGACAAATGCTTTGACTGCTCTGAAACGTATTCCTGCCTGCTAAAACCACAGGTAAGCCATTTTTTTTTACCCTTTGCTCAGCAGAATGTATTTTGGGGTGTAATTCTTGGTGTGTACATGCTATGTATTAGAAGCCTGAAGGTGCTACTTGCATGTTGGGCCTATGTATGTGGCCAGGTAGTGGAAAAATCTCACACATGGGGTATCGCCATACTCAGGACGAGTAACAGAATGTATTTTGGGGTGTCATTTTGGCTATGTACATGCTATGTGTTAAAAAGATCTTCTAAATTGACAACTTTGTGAGAAAAAAAATAGGTTTTCATTTTCTTTCCACATTTTCCAAAAACTTGTGGAAAGAAATTACATGTTCAAAAGACTCATTATGCCTCATAGAATATAGAATTCTGTGGAAAAGTCTCACACATGGGGTATCGCCATACTCAGGACGAGTAACAGAATGTATTTTGGTGTATCATTTTGGCTATGTACATGCTATGTGTTAGAAAGATCTTCTAAATTGCCAACTTTGTGAGAAAAAAATAAGTTTTCATTCTCTTTCCACATTTTCCAAAAACTTTTGGAAAGGAATGACGTGTTCAAAAGACTCATTATGCCTCATAGAATATACATTGGAGTATTTTCTTTCCAAAATTGGGTCATTTTGTGGGTAATTCCATTGTCCTGGTTTTCCAGGGCCTTCAAAAATGTGATAGGCACTCAGGAAATGAAATGTGTAATTTATGCCTTTAGAACGCCTGATGGTGCTACATGGATGTTGGGCCTCTGTATGTGGCCAGGCTGTGGAAAAGTCTCACACATGGGGTATCGCCATACTCAGGACGAATAGCAGAATGTATTTTGGGATGTAATTTCAATTACGCCTGCACCGTGTGTGAGAAATAACTTGTCAATATGACAATTTAGTGAAGAAAAAAAATTAAAAAAAAAAAATATATATATATATATATATATATATATATATATATATTATATATATATATATATTTCTTAATTTTCCAAAGCATTGTGGGAAAAAATGTGCAACTTCAAAAAATTCACTATTACTAAATACCTCAGACTGTCTTCTTTCCAAAAAGGGGTCATTTGGGGGGTATTTGTACTGTCCATACATTTCATTTTAGGGCCTCAAGAAATGAGATAGGCCATCAGTGCATTAGGATTGATACATTTTCAATAATGCGTAGCATAGTTTGCTTGTAGACTCTATAACTTTCACACAAACCAATGATCATACACTTATCAGGATTTTTTTTTAGCAAAGACATGTAGCAGAATACATTTTGGCCTAAATTTTTGACAAAATTTAATTTTTTTTGTTTTTTTATTAAAACAGAAAGTAGAAAAAAATGTTTTTTCAAAATATTGGCTCTTTTTTCACTTATATCACAAAAAATAAGGAATGAAGTGGTGAATAAATACCACCAAACGAAAGCTCTATTTGTGTGAACAAAATGATAAAAATTTAATTTGGGTACAGTGTAGCATGACTGAGTAATTGTCAAAGTGTGAGAGCACTGAAAGCTGAAAAGTGGTCTGGGAAGGAAGGGGGTGAAAGTGCCCAGTATTGAAGTGGTTAAACACTTGTCAGAGGGCAAGTGTTTAAAAATGAGCCACAAAAAGCGCCAAAGTATCAGCATGGCAGCCAGGCTACTAGCATTTTCAGAAGCAAAGTTTAGCAGTGACGGCCCACATATTTCTTTCATGACAGCTATATATTTAAATGTAGCTAAACCCAATCACTAAAATTTCATATAAGCTTTAAAGGGGTTGTAAAGTTCTTAACGTTTTTACCTTAATGCATTCCGTGCATTAAAGAGGAACTCCAGTCTGCTCACATAATTTGTAAACATCTTTGCTATTCTGAAGCTTCCCTTCAACGATTTTGCATAATATTTTATATACTGTGATTCTGTACTTGCCAAATATGCTGTAGAAATCTCCCTCTACTGAGTCTGGCTGCAACCATTTTAACTGTGGGCAGCTGAAGCTGCTGCCTGTTCACTTCCTGGATTTACACAGACACACCTCCAGCTCTGAAGCTCTCATTGGCTCTCTTATGACTCATCCCTCCTCCCTTCCTGGCAAACTCTCATGAGAGAGAGAGAGAGAGAGAGAGAGAGAGAGAGAGAGAGAGAGGTGCATGATGTCATAAAACTAGGCTTTTTACCAGACAAGAAAAAGGAAGTGGGCTGTATAAGGTATTTACTGGCAGAAAAAAAATGTTTTACTATCCAAAGTTAAAACAACAAGAGTAGAAGATTTAATAGATGGAAAGTTAAAAAAAATTACTGAAGGTCCACTTTAAGGTAAAAAAATGTTTAGGTGTCGGCATCGCCCCCTCAGCCCCCCTTTACTTACCTGAGACCTTATTCGATCCAGTGCTGTGCACGTCTGCAGATCTTTTCTCCCCTCACTTCTGAGTCTTGCTGGCTTTGCTGGGGCATCAGGAGCCTTTGGCTCCCAGTGCTGTCAATTAAAGCAAGTGATGAGGAATCGGCAGGCGAGCCCCGCTGTTTGTTTCAATGAACGCAGCAGAGGTACTCAGGTGCGAGCACGCATGAGTGCCCCCATGGGTAGCGGCTTTCCATGGGGGCACTGGCCAGAGAGGAGGCGACAGAACCCGAAAAGCGGAGGTTTCCGTCCGCTTTGTGCAATTCCATTGCACAGAGTAGGTAAGTATAGACAGGTTTGTTATTTATTTTAATTTTTTTTGTCTTTACAACCCCTTTAACATTGTAATGTTGCAACTATTTTTCCCATATACAGTGGAGCCTTGGATTACAAGCATAATCCGTTCCAGGAGAATGCTTGTAATCCAAAGCACTCGCATATCAAAGCGAGTTTCCCCATAGAAGTCAATGGAAATGAAGATAATTCGCTCCGCATTGACTTCTATTGCATGCAATACCGCATGTGGCCAGAGGTTTGGGGGAGAGCCTAGGAAATACTCGGGACAGCTCGGCTGAACTCGGAAAGCCTTGGAAAGGCTTGGAACTACTCGGGAATGCAGTATTTCTGAGTGATTCCAAGTATTTCCATACCGTTCCGAGTGTCACCAGCGGCCCCGCACGTCTGGCCAAATGCGGTACTGCATACCCCATTAGCTTGAATTCTGCTCGTGTTGTGAGACAACACTCGCAAACTGAGTCAGAATTTTAAAAAAAAAGTTGTTTGTCTTTCAAAACGCTCGTTAACCATGTTACTCGTTAACCAAGGTTCCACTGTATATTGCTTCTTGTCAACTTAGATTTGCACATAACTATTGCTGCAGAATGTATGACATCAGATCCACCCAGATCATCCTGACATTAGTAAGCAAATAGCAACTTGCTCTAAATTACGCTTTGTATGTGAATGGGCACCCTCCACCACATGAAGATGTCTGCGCTTGCTCATAGGAAGTTTGGCCATCAGCTATTGTTCTGTAGGATGGGAAACTGTAATGGACTCTAAACAGCTCTAAGTTGGAACTTTTTTCAGCAGCAAATATGTGCAAACAGCTTCTACTGTCAGCTACCTGGTCATGCTTTATTCTAGCTATTTGGATGTGACTATAAGTTTGTCTTAAAGTGACTCTGCCTTAAAAAAAAAAAGGTTTAGGGGTTGCCATTGCTGAATTCTCAATATGCTGATGCTCTGCGTTCAATGCTTTCTAAGTGTCAGACCTGGTCACATAAAGAGAGGAATTCTGACACTCTATTACAGCATGCTTGTTCTTGGTTTATGACATTAACCACACAGCCAGGCAACTAGTATTTTTAAAAGCGGGGCAACAATAGCAGCTACCATTTTTTCCTGATGTCATTTTAAAGAGATTGTATTAGCAAAATATAGGAGAAAAGAGGGAGAGAGACAGTTTACAAAAAAGAGCAGGTTAGAGAGGTTGTGAACCCTGAAAAAACAAAAACCTGTAAGACAAAGGCATAATGAGCTAGTATACATTGTATACTAGCTCATTATGAAATGCTTACCTTAGAACAAAGCCCTCCAGCGGGGCCTGCACACCGTTGCGACAGCTGAGATCTTCCCTGGGTGTTTCTTTTTGGTTCGCGGGCTCCGGCGCTGTGAGTAGCCAGAGCCACAATGACGTCACTCCCGCGCATGCGCTCTGGAGCTGCCATTTACGGCATGGGCTCTGAAGGTCTGGCATGATAAGGCGAACCTTCAGAGTGCATGCGCCGGTGAAGTCATCAGCTTCATGCACTCTGAATATCACCTAAACTGTGCAAGTTTAGGAGATCTTCACAGTACCTACAGGTAAGCCTTATTATAGGTATATCTGTAGGTACAATTAAAAAATAAGACTTTACTTCCTCTTTAAAAGAATGCTCCCTCTTTTATATGAAAAATATAATTGGAATAATTTTTTTCATGTGTTGGTGTCCAATATTTGTATATCATAAATGTCCCCTTTTCTCATCCTTGTTGGAAATCTGAGCTGTACAATTTTGTGGGATGTACAGTAGATATGCTGAAAGTGAATCATTCCTTCTGAGATCTCTTTAAGTATCTATGAAATTTACAAATCCATTAGAGAACATGAAGATACTTTATTCTGAAAGTCAGCTTGCTACCAGATTTTATCTCATTATGTGGCTGGAATTTATCTGGTATTGAAGTATGGTACTACATGGTAGGTGTTGAGATAATAACTTAAATACTATTTATTACTCTTAGTAGCAATAGCACATTACAGAACGAGGTAGAAGAGATGACTTAAGGATAACCAAAATGTAGAAATATACAGAATTTTTAAATAAAAAGAAACTGCAAACTCCCACTGGCTTTTATTCGGATTACATCTAAAAGCTTATGATTCCTAAATAAATCAATTCACTAAAGATAAAACAACTTTATGCCAGGTTACCCGAGTAGTACTCTGTAATTCTACCACCCCCTCATCTCTTGTCAGATAAAACACTTTTAATTGTACTTTGTGCAACATCTTACAAGCCACCTGCAACAAGCTATTATTCACAGGCAGAATTAAAAGGTACTTAAAAATTACAGCATTGAAACAATTTCCTTTTATTCTCATCAGAGGAACTTGTGATGCAATAAGTCAGCAGATCTGTTACTAAGGCAGAAGGAAATCTGTCTATCCTTGCTTGGAATACATATGACTCACTTCACTCATACCCACCTTGGCCTAATAGATGTTATACATGAAAGGTGTGATGTTCGAAGTCTGTTTCTATGGGCAAGGGAATGGCATGCAAAGATTTACAAATGAACTGGACAATTTCTAAATGAGACAACAAGCAACTCTTAAGCTCAGGAGTAGGGCTGCACCGATACCACTTTAAGACTTATTTTCAAGTATTCTCTGATACTGATTACCAATACTTTTTTTTATGTCATGTGACCATTTTCTTTTTTTTTAATCAACCCTGTTGGGGGGCTTTGGTGAGATATCAGGGGTCTAAATAGACCCTTGACATCTCCCCTTTGAGACAGAGAAAGGGACTAAGGACACAGATTCCCCAGTCCCTTTCTCTGCAGCCCAGCTGCACTAAAGATGAATAGACAGGATACAGAGGCTCCTCTCCATTCATAAACTGAGACATCGTAAACATAGTTTACTCTGCTCAGTTATGAATGGACAAAGTCAGTGATCACTGACTCTGTGCATTCGAAAAAGGAACTAGCCAGTAAATTACAGATTTACCAGCTCCTTCCTCCGCTCTCCATCCTGACAGACCTGGGGCAGGGAGGCCCAGAGGAGGACACAGAGGTTGAGCGGAGAAGGAGCGGAGGCGGACACGGAGGGTGAGCGGAAAAGAAGTGGAGGTGGACATGGAGGGGGAGCAGAGGAGGCAGATGGGGACTGGAGGAAGACATGGCAGGGGACATTAGGAACACGAAGGAGGACACAAGAGACAGTCAGGGATGATTGGTGTGGCGGTGGGTGCTGTTACAAGCACCGATCTCCCTGTATAGATTTCAATAAAGCAGCTGAAAGCTGCGGGGGGGAGAGGAGGAGAAGCGGCTGTAAGCTGCTTTATTGAAATCTATACAGGGAGATTGTAATGGCCCCCACCGCCACACCGATCATCCCCTGACTGCCCAGGTATCGGATTAGGCATCGGAGCATTTGCACGAGTACAAGTGCTTGTGCAAATGCTCGTTATTGGCACCGATACTAGTATTGGTATTGGTGCAACCCTACTCAGGAGTATTTACTGTCATTTGACTACTGACCTACAGTATGTACACTATAATGCAAAGGAAAACTCTGACCTGTCATATTCTTGCTTTTACTGGGTTATGGAAAAGATTAGGTGGTAAACGTCATTAGTAGTTTAAAAAGATAAAAATTCCAGTATATATACCATAGTTTGTAGAAGCTATAACTTTCATGCAAACCAATCAAAATGCATTTATTGTGATTTTTTAAATAACAGACATGTAGCAGATTACATTTTGGCCAAGATGTATGAGGAAATTTGATTTTTTCAAATTTTTTATTGGATTTGTTTTATAGCAGAAAGTTAAAAAATTTAGATTTTTTTTTTTCAAAATGTTTGGTCTTTTTAAATTTATATCGCAAAAAATAAAAAACCCAGTGGTGATCAAATACCACCAAAAGAAAGCTTTATTAATGTGAAATTGATATAAATGTCATTTGGGTACAGTGTTGCACGACTGCGCAATCAGCAGGTAAAATAGCGCCGTGTTGAATAGCAAAAAATGGGCTGGTCATGAAAATTTTCCAGAGCTGAAGTGTTTAATAAACCCCACGGTGTCCACAAAACAAGTCTGCTTTTTACAATTTTTATTTTTTGTAATATTTTTACTTTTTGTCTATTTCTAATAACCACACAGGCTTTGTGTGACCACATACCCATCTCTTCATCATTCTGAAATTTCTTTTTACCAAGGGTGACCCAATCTGGGGAAGGGCCACTGTATGCAGTTAGGCACATGGAGCTCAAGAAGAAAAAAATTGAGTAAATATATGGGCGAAACAAAAACTAAAAAGTACAGATTTGTTATAAAAAGATCTTTGGTTTCAACAAGTTATTCAAATTTTTTTTAATGGCGAAAAAGTACAGCTTTCTGTTCTTTCCTAGGGCCCTTTCACACAGGTGTTCAGTCTGGATCTGTCTATCTGTTGTTCAGACGCATCCAGACTAAACCACAATGTATGTCTGTGAGGGCAGATGTAAATGGATGATCATCTGCTTACATCATCTGCCTACATTTGTGTCTGCTCAGGTTCGGTTTTCTTTTTCAATCGAAACAAGGATACGCCCTCTTCCATTTAGACAGATCTGAATGGATGTAAACGGATAGCATCTGTCTACGTCAATTTCGTTTATGCCCATATTTATTTTGATTTATTCCTTCAACAACTAAAAAAAAAACAGATGCAAAAACTGATGTATTCTGATGTAGTCTGAGCTGAACTGAGCTGGAGTGAAAACTGATGTAAACTTAAAGTGTTAATAAATCCACAACGATAAATCCACAACAGTACAATCAGTGTGTATATGCAGTAAAGCATGCTTGTGTTGCCTTATAAGTTTATGTGAAATATCCATTAATCGCTGTAAAATATTGTAATTAGAAATATATTTCAGTTAGAGGGAAATATATTTAAAATACTGAGTGTTGTGTTGGTGTTATTGTAATTAGTTCAACTTCAAAGGTTGGCCTTTTGTTCTCCCTGAGAACATCTTCCCTGGGTAGTAAACAATAGCCTTCTTTGACTCATCCAATCAGGCTGTGCCCAATATACATTTACTAGGTACAGTGACCAATTAGGGAGAATTATATTAGCCACACTACAGAAAGGAGGGGGGGGATATAATGCTTTGTGACCAAGCTTACTCACTCTTTGGTGTGGGAACAGACAGCAGTCACCATGGGCTGACCTGAAGTGAACAGGTAATCTAACATACTTGTATTTTATACTGTACTGTAAATATGGGTGTTGTGGGTAATTTGTAAATACCATGTAAGCCAGGAGACCTACACTGTACATTGTGTTGTAAATACTGTTGGGTGTGTACTTTTTATAGATTATGTAACCCTATTAATAAATGTGTATTGCGGAACGAACTACCTCTTTGTTGTAAGATCTCTCAGATCTAGATATGTATATGTCCATACTACTACAATGATTGAGGTGTATGTACAAAATACAGAACTAGTCAACAAAATGGCGACCACGAAGGGACAGAAAAATTTGGTGGTCTCTTTCAGCAATATCTCAAGGGGTTGCAATATCTACAAAAGGAACACTTTGAAAGGGTTTTTCATTTGAATGCTAAAAAAATGAACATTGGGTGCTCTATGTGCTCGATATAGAAATGGGCTATAAGAAATAGCGGTGTTCTACAGTGTGTAATTAATAGGGAGCCTACGAGGAACACATAACTTTTGTTAAAAGCTAAATATAATATAGAATTGGTACATGAAGAGTCCAGATGCATTAGAAGGAGATGAAAAGAGCTGTTGCCCAATGTTTCTATGCATGAAGATTCAGTCTATTTAAAAAAAAAAAAAGAGAGCTGTTTCCTGTATGTATGCATATCAACAGGAATTGAGAGCACAGCACAAAAGATGGATAGGGAGGACAGACAGTCTTTAGAAAATGTGCTACTTGTAGCTAACAATATTGGCAAACTGTTGCCAGGAGTGCACATAACATTTCATGCAGATAATGTCTTGCAACGATGTAAATTGCTGGGAGTTGGCAACTCCAGAGATCAGGTTAAAGTTTTACTATTAACCGTTAACTTAGACACATGGTCTTCCCTACCAGACCATGTTAAAGAAGGAAGAGCAGATTACAATGAAACTGTAGATGAATTGCTAAAAATAATATGTCCCTTTGACCTAGGCTTAAAAGCAGCGTATAGAACAAAACAGGAAAATAATGAGATTCCACTTCTTTATGCAAACAGGCTATGGTCAGCTTACTATGTAGGCAAACAGAGAAACGTACACAGAGAGGACCCAGAGTACAAAACCCTCCTAATAGCTAATGCCCATCCAAAATTTAAAATTAAATGTGGATTTTTTATAAATCCCCTTAAAGATTCATATCAATGCATCATGGACTGTATGCACAAATTTTTTCATGTAGCCAGAAGGTCTAATTCTGTGAAATCAAAGATTTATCACCAGAGTGCAAACAACAAAACCTGTTTAGCAAGTCACACTACAGGAGAATTTGCCACCTTTTCAAACAGAAAGAGGCACCATTACAATTACAATGCCTCCAAAGATAAGATCTATAGGCATGCCCCCCCAGGTACTAGTCAAAGGCAAATAGCCTCATGCTCCCCTTTGAATGTAAATTCCATGGAAAGTGATCTCAGATTACAGCACAGGAAATCAGTTCTGAAAGAGGTTATGTTAATTAGCACAATTACTTCTCTTGAAAATGAGATTGAACTACTGAAGTCACATATTCATAATTGGGAAAATACCAATAAAATAATGGAAACATCACAACATGTTCTTAAGGTAAAATATGAAGCATGCCATGCAGATGTGGTACAGTGTAGGAAAGAACTGAAAGAAATAAAACAATCTTTTGATCAAATTGTTAAGGTCCCACAGAAAACCATCTGTTCCATTCAAACAGAAAATACTGGAGGGGGGGCCAACCTATCTATTCTATCTGCTAGGACTTCACCTTACTGGGAACAAACCTTAAATATAAGCAATTTAGAAAAAGCAAAAGAAATACCAGATCTAATGTGTCATTCAGATGTCTATGATCTGAGTCATTTGTTTTCACCAGATCCAAGGGTGAATGTCAGTGAACATATACCAATGTAAATATGTAAATGTAACAATGTGGCAGTGTTTGTTTTCTTTGTGTGAAAGAAAGGGAAAAGGGTAATAACTTTTGTCTAAGTTATATTTTCCAGGTGCAGGGAGCTCATGAAAAAGTATTTACATATTAATCAGGTGTATCAATATAGATGTATTTATACATAAATACATACACCTAAGGTAATGTATATTAGGCTAGGTATTCAAATGTGGTTATTAGTAATACAGGTGTTTATCTTCCCCAAAGGATCAGAAGACTGCCATAAATATTCAAAGGTATAGGGTACAAGTAGTGTTTAGTACAGAAGCCTACTCTTGCTTCATTTTATATATTTTTTATTTATGTATTTGTTTTTGGTTGGTGTTCTTGGTTTTTGTTTGTTTTTTTTTTGTTTCCTTTCTCCTGTTTGCGTAAACACATAACAATTCATTTGCGATTTATCAAAGCTCTATCCAGGATGTATGGGTTCAATCTAAATGAATGTGTGTGTCTGAGTGATGGAATGCATGGGTATGAACTGTCCATGTGTAAAGAAAGATTTTTTTTTTTTTGTAGGGGCGTACATTGTTTTTATGGCCATCAATAAGTGTGATCACACTAATGCGCATGCTTTGTACTGTTTACGATTATTTTATTAATTTTTCTCATTTGTAATGAGCTCAATACTGGTACCAGTTTAAAATAATACTTTTTTTTACAAGTTTATATGTATTCGCGAATAAATAACCTGTGCACAGATAAGAGATCTCGATCCCTATAGCTCTGAGAAACTGTAGGGATTTTGTTTTGATAATTTTTCCTTTCCTGTGGCTTAGAGTGAAGTTTCATTCACTCTGATACGTGGAAAATACATAACAATGCATTGCTTTGCACCTTTGTGGCATCTTATGGATTCAGTAGGTCTGGTGTTTTGCTTGTCCTTCCAAACTGACGCATGTGCTGTTAATATGTGTAAAGGTTTTATGTCTACAGGTTGTCTTCTTAAACTATAAGTACTTACAAACACACCAGGTTTTCCTATAACTTTTTGTTTGTCAGAGTACAGATATGTGGGTGTGTCTGTACATTTTCGACTGTACTTACTGTGGATGGACACATTATCTCAGCTGAAAGTCTGTTCCAATCATCCACTACTAGTTTAGTCCATTATGAACCTCTCAGAGAGGTACAGTGAGGTGTTATTAATTTTTGAGTTTTGTATTTTAGGAGACATACACAGACAAGGACAAATGATTGGACCCAGACTGGACAAAGTACTTTGAAACACAGAGGACCTTGAAACATAATTTTTTTTTTTTTTTTTTTTTTTTTTGTGTTTTAAGGAGAAGCCTTGAATCCAATTAATTGCAGTCAGGCCCAACTAAATTCTAAAAAGAAAAACATTTAATTTTTTTTTTTAAACAGAGATCCTGCTCTCTGTAATACAAGTTCTTGTGGCCTGATTGAATTGCAAATAGATTTGCACTGAGAGTCAATTAATATGTTAATCACCACCGACAGAGGGTGTTGCCTTTTGAATAGCTACAATGTTTGAAGGCAGTTTCAATGTTTTTATTTTTTATTTTTTGACAGAATACAGATTCAATTTTTTTTTTAAATTTGTTACATTTTTTTTTTTCTCTCATTTTTATTCTTCTTTTTTCTTAACAGTCAATGGTTTTTTTTGACAGAATACAGATTCAATTTTTTTTAAAATTTGTTACATTTTTTTTTTCTTTCATTTTTATTCTTTTTTTTTTCTTAACGGTAATTTTTTTTTTGTTTACAAAAAAAAAACAAAGGGGGGAAGAAAGATTTTTAATTTTTTAATTATTAATTTTTTTTAATGTTTACTATTTGTTATTTTTCTTTTTTTTCCTATAGTATCTTTATTTATTTATTTATTTTATTTTTTTTGTATGGTGATTCTTAAGTTTGGTGTCACTAGGGTGAAATAAATAAATAAATAAATTTAAAAAAAAAAGAGGGGAGTAGGGGGGAACATTATATGGAGAACATTTAAAATGGTTAGAAATGTTGATATAGAATATTAAAGCTTCCCTATAGCATTTTGGGGATGGACCAAGTTCCAACAGTTTTTCTTCCCTCTTTCGACATTGGATAATTGTTATATAAATGTATGTGATTGTAGCTATTACCAACTATGACAGTAACATCTGGGTGTTAGCAACAGTCATGTGACTATTTTCGGTGTATATGTGACATACAATCCTCTCTACAGTTCTAATATTGGGCAGTCATCATATGTGGTCATTGATCAAATTTTTTTTTTTGTTTGTTGGTCAGTTTTCTTTTTTGTGCCATAACTAAGTTCAAAGAGCATTGCGTGAATATCATATAGATATACTGGGACTGGTGAGACTCATAGTGATTGGCAAATAGCAGGGAGTATAGTACAATTGTACTTAAGAGTAATTTAGTTTGATTGTTCCTGAAGCCACTAGTGACTGATGACATCACACTCATCCGTATTCCGAATTATTTTTGTCTGCATAGGCGACACTGCCTAATCTGCACAGAGAACTCTTAAAGTGATGACCTCTTCTGTAGCCTGCTAAAGGCAGGACGGAGCTATATGCCCAAAGGTTGGGCACCAGCCAAGGTTGAACGGAACACAGTTTCAGTAAAAGGAGTTAGTGGTGAGTTGCGATGGCAACAAAACTCCCCGGAACACGTGAAGGGTCATACACGCACACACAACGTGGTATTCCACAGAAGGTGGGGCAGAGGTACTTGCAGGCATATGAGAATGGAGGAAGAAAGATGGGGGGATGAAAATCAGACACCTGGCTGAAGGGCGTAACCATTCAAATTGTTACACATGTCACTGGGAAAGGGGTCTCATTAGTATGTTGCAGTATATCTATGACAATTCTAATCAAAAGGTCCTTACGGCTTAGACTTACCAGACAAGCATTCAGTTGAATGCATATGTTTTAAATGTACTTGTGTTTTTATTTCTCTACCTTTGTCCACATTAATAAAGTATAATCTTAGAAAGCCAGGAAAAGCTGGTCCCCAGGCTATTATTGTATGCTGTATCCACTTGGAATCACCAGTGAAGGCCGTCCCAGAAGCAAGGGCAACATGACCAGATTCGCCTTATGGACTTTCGTACTGTTATTATCGGACTATTGTTATTATTGGACTGTTGAGAACAAGGATCCTCATGTTTTTTTTTTGTTTTTGTTTTTTTTCCTTATTGTTTTGTTTTGGTGCCGTTTCTCATGATTTCTATTTTGGACTTATGACATCCAGAACAAGTGATGACTACCAATACTGGGATCCAGAAGTGTGAACTGTAGAGATGGAGAGTTTAAAAAGTTTTTTTTTTCTTCTCAAAGAGTTTTATTTCATTTCAGAGGGTAAAGCCAAAAGTGACAAATATTAAAGGAGATTGCACATAAACCATTATTCTAGGTGTGGCCGAGTCTCATATTCTCAACTGGCCACAAGGGGCCATCTGTTGCCTTATAAGTTTATGTGAAATATCCATTAATCGCTGTAAAATATTGTAATTAGAAATATATTTCAGTTAGAGGGAAATATATTTAAAATACTGAGTGTTGTGTTGGTGTTATTGTAATTAGTTCAACTTCAAAGGTTGGCCTTTTGTTCTCCCTGAGAACATCTTCCCTGGGTAGTAAACAATAGCCTTCTTTGACTCATCCAATCAGGCTGTGCCCAATATACATTTACTAGGTACAGTGACCAATTAGGGAGAATTATATTAGCCACACTACAGAAAGGAGGGGGGGGATATAATGCTTTGTGACCAAGCTTACTCACTCTTTGGTGTGGGAACAGACAGCAGTCACCATGGGCTGACCTGAAGTGAACAGGTAATCTAACATACTTGTATTTTATACTGTACTGTAAATATGGGTGTTGTGGGTAATTTGTAAATACCATGTAAGCCAGGAGACCTACACTGTACATTGTGTTGTAAATACTGTTGGGTGTGTACTTTTTATAGATTATGTAACCCTATTAATAAATGTGTATTGCGGAACGAACTACCTCTTTGTTGTAAGATCTCTCAGATCTAGATATGTATATGTCCATACTACTACAATGATTGAGGTGTATGTACAAAATACAGAACTAGTCAACACTTGTTATACTCACTGTGGAACCTAAGGGGTTAATCCCCCCTTTTTCCACAGTCCCCAAACCAACTCCTGATATTAATTTTCTTTTTAATTAAAACTTAACTTCATTGGTACCACAATTGGGCTGTGCAATGACCAGTTCTCTTTGAGAAGACATTAGGGGTCTATTAGATGACTAATGTTATCTTTGCACTCTATTAAAGTGATTGTAAAGGCTTGTTTAAAAAAAACAAAAAAACAAAAAACAAACAGGTTATACTTACCTCCTCTGTGCAGTTTTGCACAGAGCAGCCCGGATCCTCCTCTTCTCGGATCCCTCTTTGCTGCTTCTGGCTCCCCCCTCCTATCGATTGCCTCCGCAGTCAGCAGCTTCCTATGGGGCACTGGAGCCGAGTTCACAGCCCTGTGCGTTCATTCAGACACGGAGCCCCGACCTGGCCCCACTCCTCTCTCCCCTGATTGGCTGACTGACTTTGATTGACAGCTGCTGGAGCCAATGGCAATGCTGTGTCTCAGCCAATCAGGAGGAGTGTCTCGGATGGCTTAGACATTCGTGGACATCGCTGGCGAGAGATGGGGCTCAGGTAAGTAATTAGGGGTTGCTGGGGGGGGGCTGCTAAATACAAAAGGTTTTTTATCTTAATCCATAGACTGCAGTAAGATAAAAAAAACCCTCTGCCTTTACAACTCCTTTAAAGCTGGTCAAGCACATTATTGTATATGTAGAAGTGACTGGGTGGCTGTAAATCATTTCTACTAGAAAGCTGGCAGCTTGGTGTAAAAATCTAAGCAAATTATTTGCTGCTATAGCAGCTGTGAGCCCATTTACATGAAAGCACTTAAAATAAATAAATAAATAAATAAATAAATAAAACTTGCAAATCAGCATTGAAAAAGGCCAGAAAAAAATAAATTCAGCTCCTATAGGCTTCATCAGGTTCAGCAGGGACTACTGATTGGGTTCGCCGAACCTCCTGTGGACCAAACTTTGCCTGGTTTGCCTGTTCCTACTTGTGAGTGATTGAAGAAATAAAATCTTTAATGCCTAGTAAAAAAAAATGCAATAGATAATCTAAAACACATCTAAAAAAATGTTAATAGGCAAGAATTTACCACATAAACACTGCACATAAAACACGTGCCTTTTAAAGAACTCATTAGTGTGAACATGATGACATTTACAACACAAACTGACACCCACAGAACCAACATTTCTCAATGTGAGGTTAATCTAAAAACTGAACATGATGGATCAAGATATTACACTGGTCATGTAATAGACAAAATTACTGCTGTTTTGAGAATTGCTTAGCATCTGGATCTGATATTTACAGATGACATGCTGTTCTTCTTAATAAGAATGAAACATTGTCTCAGTCAGGTGAGCAAAAGGAACAATTTAGTTGGAAATTTTGCTGTACAGCTCCTGGCAGCTGTGCCTGATCTAGAGATTGAGATTGTGATTCAGCATCAGACGGTCCGTAAATAAAAAGTATACAGCAAAGCATTTCGGGACCCAGCTAAAAAAAATTAAAATATAAGTAGAATAAGAAAGACAAAAAAGAGGGTAAAGGATGGAATAAAGAGTACCTGAACAACTCATACTTTGGTCCCTAGAACTACAGAACCATTGTAAATGGAATCTGAAAAAATTAAAACCAAGTTTCAGGTATAATCTAAAGTCATGTCTTATGGCCGGCCGTGTATAGCCGGCCATACACATTTTGAATCTCGGTCGGTTCAGCAGGAACCGGACGAGATTCAAACTGCTAATGGGCAGGCTGAATGTAGCAAGTTGATCGATCGACCAACTCGGGTACAACCAGCCTGCTGGATTCTCTTGAGATTATAGTGATCTTGCTATAATAGCCGCTAGTGATAATCACTGTCTTCTCCCAGTGGGGACGGCTTCCCCCCACCAGCAGAAGACAATGGCCTGGCAGGAGGGATTTCCGCATCAACACTGTCTGGGGGAATCAAGTGAGTTTCTTTCCTGCAGGGAAAGACATTTTCTACGTGTATGGCAAGACTTACTGTCAGCACAGAAATTATTGAGAAATCAAAAACACAATTTTAGAAAAGCAGGAAATGGTTACAACTCAAGAGTGTGTTTCCTGTCCTGATAACAACTGCTACCCCGTATTTCTTGTATGGGAGTTACTGCGACAGGAAGTAAAGATAAATTTCCCCTTCATTGGCTTACAGACAGAAATAAAGATCTTGCAAAAAATGTGACGCTTCCTGACTCTAACCAAAGCAAAATAACAACAAAAAAATGGCTGGGGTCACAGCTTTTTTTTTTCCAATGTGAATTTATCATGGTAGAAGGATTTACAGCTCTTTTTCTCTTTAGCTCTGCTTCACCACCCAGTGAAAAAGAAAGTAATTTTAACATTAACTCCACACTTCCACCCTGGGATGCGATTGCCAAATTATCTTTCTTGAGGGCACTGATCAAAGGTAGATAAACAAAAGCACACTGCTCAGCACTGAGAAGTTAAACACATGCAATTCATCATTCGTGTAAAAGATATGCCACACAAAATAAATAAGGTGCAGACAGCACAATCAACAAGAAAACAATAAAAAGAAAAACAACTTTATACAACTACAGCAAACATCACTGAAAACTGCTTCTGTGTTTTCTACAAAGAGCGCTGGGACATGCAGAGGGTAACTCGGACATTTTGCAAGTCTGTCAATGGTGGCATTAGTGTCACCGCGGATAAGCAAATGCATGGGGGTAGTAACCATTTTCAGTATTTAGTCCAGGTAGAGTTTAGAATTATATGCAAAACTATGCAATTCCGGGACTTTTCTTAAGCACACGGGAGCAGTAATAAGGTAGAATAAATTAGCTTTTAATGATTAAAATGATTAAATGATTCAATGCATTTTGCTATATATAACAATTTGTATAACTTTACAATTCATTAAAGCCAAAAAAATATACATGAATACATATTCCAACAAGGAATCAATACATAGTATAGAATACAAAAAATAATAATTAAAAAATAAATAGATTGATAACTATGCAGCTTAAAAAAATAAAAAGTAAAATGTAATAAAAGAAACAAATATATTGGAACGGCCTGAACAGATGCATTGTTGTATATACTAGGTTGTTGGCTCTACGCGTTTCAAGGCCTTTGTGCCTATCATCAGGAGAAAAAAACCATAGTGGTAATCTATAAATAAAAAATAAGAAATATGTTTAGAGAAAAGAAAAAAAAAATGGACAAGAAGGGTTCCCCCATAGACCCAGCCTGCTCACACACTTACATGGTGGTCCTCACAGTGATGGTGCGGCCATGAAATCCCCAGACCACACCACAAAAGTCTTGCACGGGAGCTAAGGGGACATGCTGCGGCAGACAAAGGACAAAAATGAACGACGCCCCGCATGGGTTGCCCTTTTTTCTTGAGTGAAAAAAGGGCAAGAGGTGAATAAAAGTGAATAGAGGCAGGAGAAGGAGCAGAAGGAGAAATAAACTGGAGAGGAAAAGCAAAATAATGGTGGTGGGAAAAAGATGTGTATACCTGAATCCGGATATCCACAAACATAGGTGCCTGAGTGCATGATACTGGACAAATCAAGGTGTGTTGAGTGCGGTATGTGAGATCCATGTCGGGAAGGAGTCCATAGTGGCCGTGCCCCCGCAAACATATCCCCAACGTCACACGTTGGTCCACAAATGGGGAGAGGAGGGGAGAACGCCGATAGCTCAGGAACCATGATGTCAATTGTCCCGCAGCTGGCAGCGCCAACCATGTCATCCGCCGATGGGCCAGCAGATAGCAAACACTCAGTCAGCATCGCTGCATTTAAGAAGACGCCAGCGTGTCTGGCTGGGATGTGTGACGCCGATGCGCAATGAGGACAAACCCCGCCCACCCCACGTCACAACAGGGCGGAGGGAGGGTACGCAGTGAGCGTCGCAGCTCCCGAACGGGACAAGAAGGCAAGGTCCAAGGAAAAAAACACAGACACCTACACCCCTGCGCGCATGTAAGGCAAAAAACTAAATTTTTTTTATTTATAGATTACCACTATGGTTTTTTGCTCCCGATGATAGGCACAAAGGCCTTGAAACGCGTAGAGCCAACAACAACCTAGTGTATACAATGATGCATCTGTTCAGGCCGTTCCAATATATTTGTTTCTTTTTTTACATTTTACTTTTTATTTTTTTAAGCTGCATAGTTATCAATCTGTTTATTTTTTAATTATTATTTTTTGTATTCTATACTATGTATTGATTCCTTGTTGGAATATGTATTCATGTATATTTTTTTGGCTTTAATGAATTGTAAAGTTATACAAATGGTTATATATAGCAAAATGCATTGAATCATTTGAATATAAAAACTTTATGATAATCTGAATTTATTAAAAGCTAATTTATTCTACCTTATTACTGCTCCCGTGTGCTTATGAAAAGTCTTGCCAATTGCTCCTTTTTAATATTACCTAACTGGGATGGAGGAAGAGACCTGAGCGGCCCCCTTATACCTCACTCAAAGTCCCACTAATGCTCTCTCTTTATACACATATGCAAAACTATGTTTTAAGAGTAATAAAAATGCCTTCAAAGTTTTTTCACTCTTTTGCCCAACCCCCCTCCCCTTCAATTTGCCATACTTACCTAGATCTTGCTCCAAGGCCCACTGCATAGTTTACATCCCTGTGCAGTTAGGCTACATATGCTTTACTAGGGCTGGTGGATAGACAGAAAGCAATCTGTCTACTAACCCCCTTAAAGCCTGAGAGGCCAAACTGCACAGATGTGCATATCTGCTCAAGAAGCCAAAGGAGGGATGTAAATAATGTTCTGGGTCTTGGAGTGAGGTCTAGGTAAATATATAGCTATTTGGGGGTGGGGGTGTTCTAGACCTACTTAATGGAGTGGGGTAAAAAGGTATGGAAACTTTGTGGGAGAGTATTCTTACCGATACACACCACCAAACAATAGAAAGGAAAGATGATTTTAGGATTTGTGAACTGTAAAGCATCCTATGACTCCTTTTAACATCCCCTGAACCCCTTCATCCTACAGTTCTCTTACTGAATTTAGCCATATATGTCCACAGGTAGCCAGAATGTGAAACATTATCACAATTTGTAAATGTCAATCTGTACTATATACTGTACAGTACAGTATATGTTTTTTTTCATTCTTTTTCCTTCCTGAAGAAATGCTAAAAATAAATAAAAGCCCATCTTAATAGAAATCCCACTTTTACAATTGCAAACCCTCAACAACCCAGTTTCTTTCAATATCTTATATCTTGTCTTAATTCTTCAGCAATACACCCAAATACAACCTTTACATAACTCACAAACTTTCCTTTTCCTTCTCAATTCCCACTTCTGGATTATGTGTTCAGGACACCTCCCGTAGTTTCTCTAGTACTCTGTCCCAATTGTCACCAGACACTCACCAAATCTTTGCTCACACCCACAAAAACATCAGTTTAGAAAGTCATACAACACAGAACATCTCTATTCTAACACGTGCTCTATTTGGACATCTCTTACAGTGATTCCACCTCCAATACAAGCACGATTGTCAAGTCTCCAACTTATTGTATACTTGCTCTTATTCCTATTTGTTAATGCAGAATTTCAGGCTAAAAAAACTGGTTGTGCTATGTTAAGCAGTACCAAACTTACACGTAATTTTCTGAAACCATAGCCCATTAGCTGAAAGTAGATGGAGCCCTAACTTTTTGCACCTCGGTACTGAAGATCTCTTCAAATCTCTTTCAGTCACTTCCTGTCTATTTGCATACAATAATAATTGTTATTGTTAAAAATAATTGTTAAAAATAATAATATTTCCAGCCAACAAGACATAACTTAAGAGAGAAGTACCTGCCTTCACAACACAAGAACTATGCAAAGAATTTACCAATGGGTAACCCCTCTGCCTAAAGCACATGCCCTGAGACACCACATATAGGATATTATTTAGGTAATGTTATTTTTATTACAAAAACTTCTTCGCTACATAAAAATAAGGCGCTGTTGACAACTATAAACTGTATATCATGAGCCAAATTCAATGAGTTACAGCAAAGCTTTAATTTTTGCTGAGAGTACAGGCAAATTTGATGACATGGTCTTCAGCACACATTTTACTGGACCACCACACAACTGGATTTACAGCCTTTTAAACCGAAGTTGTTAAATAGTTATATATAGCAGAGTGGCAGAAAGTGTCTGATCCCTGTGATGATCATTTAATTAGTATATAAATTATTGCCCTTCAGGGTATATTTTTAAGAGTAGAATGTGTTATGCTACGTTATCATGATGAAGCATGAACAAACAACATTATCTGTGAAGCCCCCAGGGTCCATATGGAGCACACACATATCCTACATGTGGCTTATGTCAAAGAACTTTATGGCCGCAATAATAAGTTGCCTTGGTTGCAACTACATAGCTTTAAATAAGTAAGAGCACTGGAATCTCTAAAACTGCTCAGCCATGCCAAGTGTGTGCCGATTATTATTTTAGGAAATGTATCTTCTTCTGATCTCTCTCCACTCTCCTGAACACCTAGTTTCCCCTTTGTTCTTGTCTCTTATTGGAGATCGCTGTGATCTGTTGTCAAGCGACAGGTTTATAGGTTAGCTGACACCTTTGCTCCCAGGAATTTTAATTAACTTCTCTCATCATCAATATGGTAAAGAGCAGTTTCCATTATCGGAGGTCAGTAGTGTGTTGCAGTGCCGGCTATGCCAGCCATCAAATTGAAGAATTAATGACATGGATAATTGTCTCTAATGCAAGAAGAATTTGCATGGAGTACAGACTGGAGTGATAATTGGGGTGGAAGGAGAACCTCATGGTCTTGCTGCTCTCCCATAAAATGGGTGACCGATTCAAACCTGGCCAATGGAGATGACTATCCCTTCACCAATAGTTTTACAAATGAATCCATCATTTGAGCTTACAAAGAAAACACTCCAGGTAAATATTGTGACATCAAGAGAGGGCAAGTCTGTGTCCTGCTGAAAACTGGAGTACAGAGAAAAGTGACAAGGCCCAACAAGAGATCAAGAGGTCATCACTTAAACTACATCACATGCTGCTGTGCAATAGTTACATCCAATTGCAACCTGTTGAACACCAAATAAAACAGATAAGATATCATTACTGTAGCTTTATTCTGAAAACCTTTAGAATCTAAAATTCCTAAAAACACAATTATTGAAATATTTTGTTAGGAAGCTAGGATGATTGTATATCCATCAACAATGGCTTCAAAAAGAATGCCAATAGTTTTGCGCAAAATATGCTGCAAACAATGAAAGAAGGAAAGGCCAGAACTGTACTTGGATTTTTTTTACCAATGATAACCTTTTTAGAGTATCTGAAGAGATCCAAACAGAAGCAGGAACAACAGCACTAGGCCACAACAGCCACCTCCACGTGTCTACAGGTCAGTTTATTATTCCTATTGAGCACCCTGGGAACTTTCATTCCCTGAGCACCTTGTAAGCAAATTTTAAAGAGTAGCACCAATTTTGTTATGAAAAAACCTTTCTCTATTGGTGATCTATGTACATTGCAAGGATTGTAACAAACTTTGTTTCAGATTCTGAGGAAATAGCTGTTTGTTTGTCTGTGTCCCTGTGCGAAGTTAATGTGAATGAGAGTGACTTTTTCACTATTGATCAGCTGCTGCTCTTGCAGGGTTCTATAGAGGGAAGTGGCAAATCAGTGAGTCAATCTAGTCAACAAGAAGGAAATTACATTTTTGGGGGTCGTTCTGTACACCACCTGTGTACTGAACACCTCCAGGTTGCCATATTACATTGAATTTTACAGAAAATTACAGTGCTGCAGATTGAAAAGGAAAGGCAATTTTGATAATGTTATATTACAATATGGCTTGTGTTGTAATTATATATGCTATGTTATTTTATATTATTTGCAATTTGTTTTTCCACGAAAGTGGAGCTACACTTTAAACAGTTCTCCTACTCCACAGTCAACTCACATTCTCCTTCACCTCAGTGCCAGTGCTTTACTTTAATGGTGGCATCATTGACCAACAGCTACTAAGCCATGCAATAGAAAAAACGAACAGGCAAGCAAACTGAAACCTTTGGGACCACTTGAGAGTTGCTTTAAATAATTCTGTAATTGCTAGCTTAAAACACTGCATTTATTGCCAAATTTGTAAGCCCATTTAAACAGTGTTGTACTTTTTTGAATTTCCAAAGAAAAGCTTTTTGGTTTCATTTGGAAAACCATTCTAAGCCAAGCATTGCAAAATCAATTTGGTCTGGGGGTCAAAAACAACTGACTAGCCCTTTTATGGCAGGAATAAGATTTCTATGGGCTAACGAAAAGTACCGCGTGCCATGGTGCTGCACTGACTAGTGGGCGTGAAGTGTTCCTACAGGATATGGTTTTATCTTTTTACATCTAGCAGAATCAGCTTCCTTTGCAATTCCCAACATTCATTTACTTGACATCTTAGAAAAAAAGAAAGTCAGTATTGGAAGACTTTAAGCTACCAGATGCAGAGTTGGCAGCTATCAATAAAATGCCCACCATGTGTCGGTGACTGCAGGTCCCATTCTGATCAATGTCTGAATGGTGAAGTATCTCTAATCAGGGACAATAGCCCAACATATCTTATTAGTACTCACTCAATGGGGAAATACCCTTCTTCCCCAGTCCTACACTGGGTCTGTACCTTTTATTGTTTTGACAAGAACCAACATCGGTGGTAAGCAAATTGTCTATATGGTCATATATAATAGGTAGGTCTTTTTAATTACAATTGTTTTTGCAAAGACAGGACATGACAAAACATCTACAACATGTAAATATCTATTCCCTTTTACCTATAGACTCCTTCTCCACAAGCAAGAATAACTTTTCTTTTTACAGCAGGGTACTCTTAAGCATATATTCTACATACTGTATATTCCCAGTTCTCTGATTGAAGTTTACTACCATAAACCGCTGAGGTCAATAGAAAAATATAAAAAAAGAAAATAGTGGTTTAGATGAAGGAAAGATCTGTGTAACACTGGTGCAACAAAAATTGTGCTTTATCATATAATTGTACTTTAACATAAAACAATAAAACCGTTATTTTTCCTTCCTCCCAGACAATGCCCTATGTGCTCATCATTTGTACCGTTGCTCTGTCAGACTGGACTTTAAGCAAAAAGTGCACCCCAATGATCAAGAGGAATTGTGTACTGAAGTTAACCTCAGCCATTGCGTGATTCCTCCCTCTGTCCCAATAGTGATTTCAAAGGAGATACACATGCAGAAAATATATTGCTTAATTTCTCCTGTGCTGGTGTTTAGGGAATACAGTATTTTTTTCAAATACGTTTTGGAAAAAGCAGTGCAGAAAATTGTTTTTCCATATATTCCTTAGTCTGGTGGAGAAATAAATCCTAAATAAGGTAAAATAACACAAAAAATATACTCTGAGCTAGACAAGGATGATGTGAAAAAAAGCTAAAAGCAAAAGTGATAGGAATAAGAAAGTGAAGGCAGTACCAGGACAAGATCCAAGGCCAAAGTGTGCATCCCCTAAAATTAGTGCTATAATTCAGCATAATAAAAACTTAACACAGATTTAGAATGGTAAAAAAGTTAGGGGAAGGGGTGAAGAAGTTAATAAAATATAACAATGGTGGTTATCATGCTCAATATGAGTACTTCTTTGCTAAAGCCCATATGTTACAAGGAAAATTCCTCCGCCAGTGGGACCCCTGGTTGCAGCACCCCAGTTGTTCATTACAACTATGAACAAAAATTAACTCCTCCCTTCCTCAAGTAATCTACTACCAACCCATGATATTTCATACCTCTCCCTATGTAATGTAATGTAATGTAATACTATACATTAGTATATGATTCAATTCCTATTCAATGTGTCAATATTTCATTATTATAGGCACTGTATACTTAATATACCTAATAACCTTAATGTTCTAATTCAAATTATTTTTACCAGCTCCCCCCTTTCCCTCTCAGCCCTCTCCTTGCATCCCATCTTTACCTTACTTTTCACTGCATCTATTGACAACCACTGTCTTTTGTTTACCGTTAAATTGTTGTTTGCTTTAATTTGTCAACAAAAAATTTTTCAATAAAGATATATTGAAACTAAAATATAACAATGGTTAACAAAAATGTTACCTACAAATTTTACAGTTACTAAACTAATTAGGATTAACTACAAATTGTATTCTGCTATCTCGTTTCTTTTATAAAGACACTAGAATCATGTTTCTGGTACAAAGCATTTTTTTAAATGTGGCGCTACAAACATGAACAAACACAATTTCAGACAGTTTACAGAAAAGTGATTAACTAAAAAAAAAAAAAAAAACTAATGGAAGAAGGGAATATAGGAGTCAATAAAAACAAATTGGGGTTTGATAAGAGTTAATATGTGCTAAAATGTGGTTTGTAAAAAAACTCATATAGGACCATCTGCATGGAATTGTGTACTTGCTCTTGAACCAATGCTCCAATTTACTTTCACTTGCTTATGACCTTATTGACCCGGAATCCTCTATGTAAAGCCACCCCTTACTACAATCAGAGTATATTTTCTTATATTTATTAGCCAATGTGTAGTGCTAGGGCCTACTATTTGGATTTAAATTGAATTCATTGTGTAAGTAAGTTCTGCACTAAATGGTTGTTGGTAAAAAGGAGATTGTAAAATCAGAATGTAACACATGGTACTAGCTTTAAACAATTCAGTTGCCACCTACTGTACATAAATTTCAGGGATCATTCCATAGCTATTTAATACCTACAGACTATGGTATACACGCCCTGGTAGTATTTTCTTTGCTCCAGGCTTCAAACAGAAAAATAAACCTATTTTAAACAAAGAAATACTGTTCTTACCTTAACAGAGGGTTTATGGCAATAGACCACACTCTGTCATCCGTCTGAATAGTATGAAGGCATTGTGCATCTGTACCAGATGAGAGGGTCCAAACCTAATCAATTACCATTAAAACAAAAATTACAACAATGCACAATGGTTAAGGGTTCATCTTCTTATCTAGCATCAATATTTTAATTAGAAAAATATTTTTGAATGTTCAATGTAGAGAGCATTACATTTTTTTTTCAGTTTTGAAACCAAGAACTAAAACCCCTGCCATGTTCTTTTTTGTTGTCCGTGTCCTGGTGGGGGGAGTTCCCATCACTTCCTGTCATAGAGAAGCAACAGACTATGGGGTTAATTTACTATAGGCAAATAGACTGTGCACTTTGAAAGTGCAGTTGCACTTATTTTACCCAGAGCTTAGTGAATGTGGTGAAACTTTTCTTTGTGAAGAATACCCAATCAGGTTCAATGAAAATAAAAAAAACTCCATGTTTGCTTGCACATTCTTGGATTATAGAAATCAGCAGAGCTTCACCACATTCACTAAGTTTTGGGGAAAAATTTCATGCAATTGCACTTGCAAAGCACACAATCTATTTGCCTTTAGTAAATAAACCCCCATATGTCTACAAAATTAGATGAATTCCCCCTTTAGACAGTCATTTGAAGATTTTCTCTCTTTTTTTTACTAGAGACAATTGTGATATTTAGGATTTCACATTATTTTCTATTTAGGTGACAAGAGCCCACAGCACAAATATAAAAAGGTATGAATCTACACTGTGGGCCACATGCAACAATCACATTTTGACATTGTTTTTTTTTACTTTTTCCCCCACTGTACCCAAAGCTAAAAAAAAAGTTGGGGCTATACATACACATTCATTCACTAGCTAGAGATATATTGATAATGGTCTTGTATATCTAAACCCCAAAACAAAAATGAAACACATTACAGCTTATCATGCTTTAGATGTGGAGGCTGCATTTGTTTTCTTTTTACAGGATTTTTTAGGTTTTTTTTTCACCTGGTGATCCTGCGCTAAACACACTTCAAGAGTTACCCAAGGCTGCTCACCAGATTTGGGCTGCAAACCCTTTCCTTAGGTGTTCTTTAGTTCACTGAAGATAGCTGGGATGTCTGTTGATGTCTGCAGTATCAGTTTAAAGCAATGGAAGTTACAAGACCAACAGGCAATTTTTTTGTACTTGCAGTAAAAGTCCTTAGCTTGTTAAAAGAGCCTAATGCACCAACCAGATCAAAGGACTGGTAAGCTGCAGTATACTAACTTTTGTTCTTGGGTTACAATACCTTTTAGGATGGTTATTCGCGTACAAAAAACCCAGATCTTCAAAAATCCTTGTACAAACGTGTTTGTTAATTAGAAATCCGGGACTGTGTGTTACTTATGTCAACAGGAATTTAGTATCGCACCAAGAATAACCAAATGAAGGTGCTGAGCTTAACTAGCCTAAGCTTCCATATCTCCCACAGGTTAAAAATATTGCTGGGAGCAGCCTATCGCCTGACTATCACTAAGGAATGTACATTAGCAGCTTCTCTAGGCTTAACTGTAATCAACACTCTGCAGGGTCCTCAAAACTGGCCACACGTTACACATTCAGCACTCCCATTAACTTGTGACTCCTCTCTTGTGGCAGAGGAAACACTTCAAGTATAAATGAATAATAAATACAGAGTGGCACAAATGCTAGGTCTGGTTAGAATTATTTACCAGTACTAAATTTTACCAGAGCAGGCTTTTATAATGCATGGAGAAATCGGGTCATGTGAAGGGGCCCATTAAATACTAAAAGGTATGTTATAAGAGAGCTCACACAGGGAAAATAGAAGGTATACTACAGCAACATATTCGATCAATGCTCTTCATACACGGCTAGATTTCTCTTCTGCAGCATGCAAGCTGAACATCAGAAAATCAGATGATTTCCCGATCTATACCAAGCAGCGTGGACGGGGGGAATTTCCACTGCTGGCCATTGAATTCAGCCAGCCATGGATACCTGCACAGTGACTGCAGTCAATTTTAAAATTGACTTTAGTCCAGGCAGGTGATACCAACAGGGTCACATATGGATAGAATTTCTGCCAAGTCAGCAATTTTCAGCAGGAATTTGCTGAAATTTGAGTCCTCTATGGCCAACTTAAGAGTACAAGGCCTATTAAAGCCATAACAGCTGAAACACGACCAGTTATGGAATAGCGACTCCATTAGGAATAATTTATACCAACAATGTAATCTTCCCACACTACATACCATTATTATAGTTTTAGAAAATTGTGGTGCCACCATGTCCTTAAAGGGTATCTATGGTCAAAATGTAAAATTACATATTCATTTCTCCTTTGTATTTCATTTATTTCTAGCCTACACATATTAATATGAATGACCTTGAAATCTGTAAACTTACTTTGTCAAGATCCCCACACATTGACTTCCTTGAATTCTGTGACACATATTCACTATGTCCTGTTAGTAGGTACTTCTGTGTCACACATTTCACAGATCCTGTGTTCTGTCAAAATAGCCAATTCATCAAGAGCTCCAATTATGTCACTTCCGGTTACTGTAAACCAGGGGTCTCAAACTCAAATTGCCTGAGGGCCACATGACAAGTTTTCATATCCCATGGGGGCTACATGCAAACTTTAAAAACTTCAAAAACAATAAACTATACAAGCAATAATATACTATACTATACCCAGCACTGGTGTCAGCAGACGCATTATTAACCCCCAGCACTGGTGTCAGCAGACACATTATTAACCCCCAGCACTGGTGTCAGCAGACGCATTATTAACCCCCAGCACTGGTGTCAGTAAACACATTATTAACCCCCAGCACTGGTGTCAGCAAATGCATTATTAACCCCCAGCACTGGTGTCAGTAAACGTATTATTAACCCAGAATTGGTGTCAGCCCCAGCATTACACCCCACACTGCACAAATACCCCCCACACTCCATAATTACACCCCACACTCCATAATTACACCCCACACTCCATAATTACACCCCACACTACACCAATAGCCCCACACTACACCAATAGCCCCACACTGCATAAATCGACCCACACTGGACAAATAGCCCTACACTCCATTAAATACCCCCCACACTCCATAATTACCCCCACACTACACAATTACCCCCCCACTACACAATCACCCTCCACACTGCATAAAATAACCCCCACACTGCACAAATTTCTACCCCAGTCACCCCACTAAGGACTTTGCCTTATTGTGATGGCTCACTCACCTCTCCTGGCAGTCAGGATCATCTGCCTCCTGAGTCCTCTCCTCCTGGCTTGCACACAGGCCTAGTGACAGGGGACCCAGAGAACACAATCTCCCGCCCTGAGGTGGCAGCAGGACCCTGGATCGGGGCTCTGGTCAATCGTCAATGCCTAGGTGGGCGGATCGATGAGCGGATCCTTCCTCTGCTCTGTTCTCTCTCTGGGCTGCAGCAGCGTGCAGCGGAGAGAACAGAGGAGATGGAGAGGTAAAGCTCTTTGGCGCCTCCCCCTCTACGGTGCCTGGGTGCAGTTCAAAAAGACAGCCTGGATAGAGGTTGACCGATATGGGTTTTTCTCTGGCCGATGCCCATACCGATATTTAGAAATCTGGGCGGCCGATGGCCGATATATGATGCCGATTTTTGTGGCCGATATTTTAGGCCGATTTAAAGAAAAAGAAAACCTCACTCACTCCACTCCTCCCTGCTTGCTCCTGTCTCTCCACCACACACTTGATGTCCTCAGTACAGATGGCACTGGTTGGCTGTGGCAGGTGGCACTGTTTGGCTTAGGCAGGTGGCACTGGCTGTCACTGGCAGGTGGCACGTGGCACTGATTGGCAGGTGGCACTGATTGGCACTGACAGATGGCACTGGCAGGTGGCACTGATCGGCAGTGGCACTGGTTGGCACTGGCAGGCATTGGCAAGTGGCACTGGTTTGGAACTGGCAGGTGGCACTGGTTTGGAACTGGCAGGTGGCACTATTGGCACTGGTAGGTGGCACTGATTGGCGTGGCACTGGTTGGAGGTGGCACTGGCAGGCACTGGTTAGCACTGGCAGGTGGCACTGATTGGCAGTAGCACTGGTTGGCAGTGGCACTGGCAGGCACTGGTTGGCAATGGCAGGTGGCACTGATTGGCGATGGCACTGGCAGGTGGCACTGATTGGCGGTGGCACTGGTTGGCGGTGGCAGGTGGCACTGGTTGGAGGTAGCACTGGCAGACTGGTTGGCACTGGCAGGTGGCACTTATTGGTGGTGGCACTGGCGCTGGCAGGTGACACTGATTAGCAGTGGCACTAGCACTGGCAGGTGGCACTGACAGAAGGCACTGATTGGCACTGGCAGGTGGCACTGGTTGGAGGTGGCAGATGGCAAACTGACACATAACACAGAGGAGAGAGACAGAGGGATCTGTCAGAATTGATGTTGATGTCGGTGGTGGGCGGGACCCGGCCGGGGTGGGCGGGACCCAGCAGCTATTAAACACCAGCCAATGATTGGGCTGCTTAAGAAAAGGGGCGGGCCACATACACGTAGCGGCCCGCCCAGATCCCATTGGCTGGTGTTTGATATTGGCCGGGTCCCTCCCACCCCCGACATCAACCTCAATTCTGACAGATCCCTCTGTCTCTCTCCTCTGTGTGACGTGTCAGTTTCACACAAGCATCAAGCGCTGAGTGTGGAGAAGGAAGGAGGAATGGCGGCCAGTGTTATATATCGGCCTAATGGCCAAATATCGGTCAACCTCTAGTCCTGGATTTCCCCTGGCTGCGGGCCATTTTTAACCTTTGAGAACCCTGCTGTACACCATCATTAATTGGAGATTTTGATGACTTGCCATTTTGACACAACACCGGCAAGCATGTACACTCTGGTACACAAAGACTTTGCTGTTTTGATACAACAACGAGTAACGAGGAAAAAGCTGTCACCGCTGCCACAGATGCGGCCATTTTGTTGGTTAGTATCAGAGTGGAATAACAATATCCGCTCATAATACTGTGTAACGGAGTGTACAAGGTTGCCGGTGTTGTGTGAAAACAGCAAGTCATTGAAATCTCCAATTACTGACAGTTTACAGTAACCGGAAGTGACGTAATAGGAGATCTTGATAAATTGGCTAATTTGACAGAACACCTGCCTTCTGAGGTGCAGGCAGCAAGGTATCATGAGATATGTAGATATTTCTTTGTAGTTCAAAGTAATTTGAAGTAAACAGCAAAGGAGAGGCTGCAAAGCATGCAGGGAATCCTGGAAATTATAAAAAAAGACAGCAGACAGGTAGCACTCACAACATGAAAGGAGATTTTTCAAGTAAGCTTATATTGGATTGTCAAAAAAGAACTATTGTTTTTATTGTTATTACAATGCTGATATTATAAAGTAAAGGTGTATACTGTGACCATAGATTTCCTTTAACGGATATCTAAATGTAAGGATGTAAACGGTCGGTTTTGTGTGTGTCCCCTTCCCTTCCTAACATACCGAAGATGTTTAAATCTGAACAAGTGGATACCTGTGATGCAGCTGCCATGATGTACAGTAGTGGGTTGGGGGGTGGTGCATGCACAAATACACAACACTGCACAAATACACACTGCCTTCTTCAAAAAGTAAAATAAAATGACTTATATCATATAAAAATGTGTTTTTTAAAAGAGAAGTATGGGATTTTGCTTTTTTCAAGAGTCACACTTATTACCGATTCGATGCTGCATCTGTCCTCCAGGGCCTCTGACACTGAGAGCCGAGTGATCAAACACTGCCTATCGCTCGGGTTCTCAGAGCTCCCTGAGTAGAGAGCGGGTGACTGTCAGCCACCACTGTCTGCTCAGCCCCCCATGCTCACTGGAGCGCAGGGCCGTGGAGGGGGCGGGAGCAGCTGGCTCAGGTTCTCAGCGGCTTGCTGAGGGGCTGAGCCGGATGCCAGTCCAGGCATGTCGGTGGATCTCAACCATATGGTCTCGATCTTGCCCGACCCTGGACCGACTCTGTGACATCAGTCGACATCGGGCTTCAGTTCGCTGTCTGCAGAAAATGGGTTTACAGGTGGGCAGAACGAACTGCACTCTTGTGCACCACAGGAGAAGTACAGCTAAACAAGCTTTGGCTGTACTTCTCTTTTAAAGAAGCTTGAACTGTTCTCATTCTGCCATGCCTTCTGTACTTTCTAAATCACTGACCGAGAATGCAGACAAGCAGTAGGCAGAGTTTTCAGTTCACTTCATGCTTGCTTGCCACATGTTAGTCCAGGTCAGTGTTCCAAAAATGATTGAATATAGAGACAGCCAGTCAACTAGTATTTTCAAGAGGATGTCAGCAATAGGGAGTGGCCATATCTTTCTTGGTCCAGTTTTTTTTTTTTTAACATCCCCTAGGGAAGGAATCTCCAAACTATGGCCTACAGACCACATCCACCCCACTACAAGATTTTATTTAGCCCACAGCTAGGGTCAGTGCCATATCCTTAGTGAGCACTGATTAAGGCTTAAGGTCAGCAGAGGCTGCTAAGGATCTCCGCTTCAGATGTAATCAGGGACTCTGATGGGTACCCTGATGTAAGGAGGACTCTAATTTAAGGCAGGACTCTGATAGGGACCCAGATGTACAGGGGCCCTGAAGGTAATATTTTTCAGCCTGCGATTATTTTTAATATATACAATTCAAACCCCCCCCCCATACTAATACATTTGGAAAACCCCTGTCTTAGGCCATCATGAAATGCATTAAAAAAAACTGCCGAGGTGCTGGTCTCATGGTCTCTGCCAAAAGTGGAGGGTGACAGTTTAAGCAGAGCGCTGATTGACCATCAAAAACCAAGTAAGGGTTCCAGGGCCCTTTCACAAAGATTATGTGACCAGTGCCATGGCAGTAAATCAATTTGAGTCTGCAAGATTTAAGACAAAAGGAAAATGTTATGATGTCCTAGGAGTGATTTTACAGTATATGTCCACTTGACTTAGTTTTATTTAAAGCGGAGTTCCACCCAAAAATGGAACTTCCGCTTTTTGGAATCCTCCCCTCCTCCAGTGTCACATTTGGCATCTTTCAGGGGGGAATGGGGGAGCAGATACCTGTCTAATACAGGTATTTTGCTCCCACTTCCGGACATAGATAGCCGAGCCACCCGCGGGTATCTATGCCACTTCCGGCGCCTTCTCCGCCCCCCCGGCTGTCTTCTGGGAGACACATAGGTCCCAGAAGACAGCAGGGACCAGTGGGATCACGCACCGCGAGTCATGCATGCACAGTAGGGAACCAGGAAGTGAAGCCGCAAGGCTTCACTTCCTGATTCCCTTACCGAAGATGGCAGCACCTCCACCCGAGAGCCGGCGGATGGGTCGGATTTGGGTACTGACATCTCGGGCACCCTGGACAGGTAAGTGTCCTTATTTTAAAAGTCAGCAGCTGCAGTATTTGTAGCTGCTGATTTTAAAAAAAACAAAAAAAAATTAGGTGGAACTCCGCTTTAAGCAGTTGTCCTTTTTTTAACAGATACACATTGGTGATATATTTAGGTCTCATTATTTTTAATGTAACTTAAATACATGTTCTAAAGACACCAGGCTAAATTATAAAAAAAAGTGAGACAATAAAGTTGATTTGTTGCCAAAAGCACCAGCTTTTATTTTCACAATGCAGGTTTGGAATATTTTCATTGGTTTGTGGGCAAAATCCGACTTTGCCATACATTTCACACATTTCACACATCAGCCAAACAGCTGATTAAACAAAACAACAAACTGTATTTATGGTGTATTTATAAAAAAAACAAAAAACAAACAAACACAAAACTATTAACCCTTCTAAAAAACAAGTTTAAATCGAGAGCAAAAATTCCCACAAGAGCAACAGTAGCATGTACCAGCTGGAAACAAGATTTCTGCATGGAATAAAGAGCGGGACATGAAATTGTTCTGGAGAAGCCAGTTTGAGCATTTTAACTGCAATCTCATATTGCTCCCAGCAGACAACGCCTGGAAGTGTTTTACTAAGTTGTCCAACAGCTTGTAGAAAAAAATTAATGATCTATCCAAGACCGGTGTCTGTTGTAACAATACAAGTCTCATCTTCAAACCATTGTTTCTCTGTATTACTTCATACACTTCTTTTTTTTTTTTAAATCAAAGCTTAAAGCGGTATTAAACCCAAAAGCAAAGATTTATTATATTGCAGCTTACCAATTTTTAGATGTGTTGGCTGTTATTAGTTTCCTTTTTTAGGTTTTCTTACTTTTATTTTCATTTTGTGATTCGACCAATAAGTCTGTGGTTTTTCAATAGAAAAGCTCTCTTGCAGTTACTGGCATGGATTGTTGGTAACAACCCATGCCATCCATACATACAAAGAAACCAAAACAAATAAGTTCAGAAGTTAAAGTGAAGGGCCACCCAGAAAAAAAAACTGCACCAAAAATCCTAAAAAAAAAAAAAATTTGAAAAAAAAATTTTTTAAACTTACTTGAACCCTTGTTGCTAGGCAGTCTTCCTAATCTGCCTCTTCCTATTCCGCGGCGTGTCCTGTTCCTCGGTGAGCAGCCCCGTTGCCTTCTGGGAACTGTGTGTGTTCCCAGAAAACCATGGGGCCATTCACAGTGCGCCGCTCGCGCGTGCGCAGTAGGAAACTGGCAGTGAAGTCGCAAGTCTCCACTGCCTGTTTCCCTTAGTTAGGATGGCGGTGCCGGGACCATAGAGCCGAGGGACGGGTCAGCCTCGGGCGGCCGACATTGCGGGCACCCAGGATAGGCAAGTGTACTTATTTAAAGTCAGCAGCTACAGTGTTTGTAGCTGCTGACTTTAAAAAAAAAATTTCGCTGGCCGGAATCCCGCTTTAAGTCATGTATAATAAAATGGAATGACACAGGGAAAAAGTATTGAACACATGAAGAAAGGGAGGTGCAAAAAGGCATGGAAATCCAAGACACCAGCTGAAATCTATCAGTAATTAGAAAGCAATCCTGCCCTTTAAATACACTAATAAATTGAAGCCACATTCCAGCTAATACTTTAGACTCAGTTACTGCAAACAGTTCTTTTTTCCTTTTGGGATAAAGGTTTTAAATAAATAATGCATTTTTCCACATAATATTGTTATTAATTAGAATGACCAATATCAGTAAAAAAAATACTACAACTAGCGAAGGGACAATTTTACTTTTACACATAACAGTAATTTATGAATGAAGATTGCAACAATAGCTTTCATTTATAAATGAATGCACAGCAGGACATGAACATTTAATTAAAAAAGTGGGACAGTTGGGAACCTCAATTAGGAATGATGGTCCATACTTTTATTCACGTATGGTTAGAGTTGGGAAGGGTTAAAACCTCTGTCAAGTTTATCGTTGTTGAGGAAGCAAGCACATCCCTCACTTCCTGTTCCTGAGTTATGCTGTGTACTTTTCGACCGAACTTCTCCGCCGGAACAAATCCGTCGGACAATCCGACCGTGTATGGGCTTCATCGGACTTCCGACGGACCTTCTCGGACAAAAATCAGATGGACTTTAGATTTGAAACATGTTTCAAATCTCTCCGATGGATTCAAGTCCAGTCGAAAAATCCATTAGTCTGTATGCTAGTCCGACCAAAAATGACGCTAGGGCAGCTATTGGCTACTGGCTATCAACTTCCTTATTTTAGTCCGGTCGTACGTCATTACGTACAAATCCGTCAGACCTTGGTGTGATCGTGTGTAGCCAAGTCCGTTCGTTTGAAAGTCTGTCGGAAGTCCGTCGGAAAGACCGTCGGACCTTTGATGCCGAAAAGTCCACCCGTGTGTACACGGCATAAGTAGTCAATGAACCCAGAAAGGGAGGAGACAAGGCTCTTTTTTTTTGAGAGAGGAACTGGGAAAGGAGTTGGAGGGAAATCAATGGGGTGCCAGCTATATAAACCTATCCTAAGCTATAAAAAAAAATAAAAAAATGATATTATATATATACACACACATATACACACACCCCGAGTTACATAGATACGACTCCTACTTAAAAACGGAGGGAGACAACAGGAAGTGAGAGGAAATCTACCCCTAGGAAGGGAAATTCACTCCTGTAAGGGTTATCATAGGAAAAAGGTGTCTCCACTACTGAAGCTTTATCACCAATACTTGTTTCCACGACAACCCAAAATTTTCAAAATCAAGTTGTCACAGGAACAGAAAGTGAAGTGAAATCTTCTGAACAGGGGGCAACAGAAAGACAGAAAAGTAAACTACAGAAATGTTAACCTTTTCATATGCTATCTATCCAACAATAGCTAAGGGGTTAATCCTGCGCATTGTGTAAAAAGGCTGTCTTCTCTGATCTTAACCTTCTTCCACCGTCCCCAATCCATCTCCTGATAGTACAGAGCCCTGGGAGCACTCTGCACATGCTCAGTTTGGTGTGTATTGCTAGGGAGTTCATTTTTTGAGGTGGCGTGTGCATTTAATTGGCACAGGACCAATCAGCACTGTCCAGACAGAGGGTCAGGAGTCATGCAGCCTTATAGGACAGTCAGAGAAGAATAAAAAAACAATCCTGCTACAGGCTTTAACCAGTGCTCGGCTATTAATAGATGTTACAAGACTGCCATATACTGCTGATAAGGAAAGTTATTTAGCAGTTTATATTCACTAAAATAATTGCATTCATGTTCTGTGTGAAACCAGATATACCGAATGCAGGGTCCTGGGTTTAGTAACACTTTAAGAACATACCTACAGAACCAGCGGCGTCTCCAGCTTTTATATTTAGGGGGGGCACATGGGGGGACAGGGACAACTATAAAATGCATATATATATAGATCTATATATATATATATATATATATATATATATATATATATATATATATATATATAGATCTATATATATATAAATATATACCGGGGCCCTTTACTACGACCCCACAACGGCCCTTTCACATGTTCTGCAGTGAGCTCCCTTCCTACTGTATTGGGGTCCCCCAGGGTGGCAGAAAACAAGATATATATGTCACCAGCATACCAAGAAAATATAAGGATCCAAAGCAGTGGGAGAACTATCAGGGTTGCAAAGGTTGTCTTGCCTCCGGGCCCTGGTGTTCTGCCACTGTGGGGTTCCCCAGCCTCCTCTTGCTGTCCTGCCCCTGCTATTGACTGCTCTGGTCTGGCATCTCTTGGAATTTACAGGCTGGTTCTCCTGTCCTAAGGATGGGAGAAATCAGTCTGTTTTTTCAGTAACTGAGAGTCCTGGTGGAGTCCTTCCTGCAACTCGCTCTTCTCCCTGCCAATGAGGATGCAGGGGAAGGAGCAGATCGTGTGGCCATGGTTGTGTGAGCGCTCGCATTATGCAGTGTCAGCAAGCAGAGGGAGGGGGGAGGAATCACCCGCAGGAGCTGACTGAGGACTCTCTCCCTCTTAGAAATTGATTTTTTGTAAAAAAAAAAAAAATTTTTTTATTGGGGGGGGGGGGGGGGGGGCTGGAGGGTACATGGTGGGGCACAGCATAATATATATATATATTATATATATATATATAGCTATATTTGCACTGAAATTAAAAACTATTTCTCCACAACTTCACTCTAGCCATGAGAGTAGTTTCACAAAAGTGAGCTATTCTCTACCACTCTACTGTATTAACTCCTTCCCGTCCGCGGTATAGCTGAATGATGGCTACAGCACGGACCTACTTTGCCGTCATATGACGTCCTCCCCTCTGCATGCTCTGTGATCACAGAGTCAATGAGACTCTGGTGATCCCAGATCGGAGTAAGGGGCCGATCCCCATCCCTTACCACGTGATCAGCTGTCAGCCAATGACATAAACAGAAGATCGGTAATTTTTTTTCTCCTCACGCTGACAGCGTGAGGAGAAAAAAAAAGCTGATCACTGGCTTCAGTGAAAGGGACATCGGTCCTGAAGAGGAAGAGGCACAGCCACCTCATCTGTGCCCACCAGTGCCGCCTGGCAGTGACCATCTGTGCATATCAGTGCCACAAATCAGTGCCATCAATGCCTACCAGTGCCACCTATCAATGCCCACCAGTGGTGCCAATCAGTGCCTCATCAGTACTACCTAGCAGTGCTGCCTATCATTATCACCTACCAGTGCCCATCACTGTCACCCACCAGTGCCCATCACTGCCACCCATCAGTGCCACCTATCAATGCCCTTCAGTGCCACCCATCAGTGCCACCCATCAATGCCACTCATCAGTGCCCACCAGTGGTGACTTATCATTGCTCATCAGTGAAGCCTATTAGTGCTTATCAGTGCAGCCTCATTAGCGTACATCAATGAAGGAGAAAAATTACCCGTTTGCAAAATTTTACAACAAAATATAAAACAGTTTCGTTTTTTTAATCTTCAGTCTTTTTTCATTTTTTCAACAAAAAATAAAAAACCCAGTGGTGATCAAATACCACCAAAATAAAGCTCTATTTGTGGGAAAAAAATAAATGATAAAAATGTCATTTGGGTACAGTGTTGCATGACCGCGCAATTGTCATTCAAAAAGTGATGGCGCTAAAAGCTGAAAATTGGTCTGGGAAGGAAGGGGGTTTAAGTGCTGAGTAAGCAAGTGGTTAAAGTAGGTCCAAATTTAGGCCTGGATTGGAGGAAAGGTCATATAAGCCAAGTTTCCTTTATTCTTACTCTTTACTATTTTAACACAGTTAATAATTGGTAGCTATGACAGTATAAAATGGGTGTTTTTTTTTTACCTCCATACATATGTACCATATATTTACTATACCTTTAGTAGAGTTATAAACTGCAGTCACAAATATTTGAGGTCAATGCAAAAGTGCTTTGAAAGTGACCTAGGGATGTACTTTTCTTAAATCTGACTGTGCCATACACAAATGCCCCATCGAGTACAAACAGCACAAGCAGCACATCAGCAGCTGGTCGGGGCAGAGTGCCTTGTAAACGTGCATATGCTGTCAGCAGAGAACTGCTGCACATGCTGTGGTGGCATATGCAAGGTTGTCCTGTATCACTCCCCAGGTCACAGACAAGAGGAAGAGAAGGAAGAGACGGTCTAGTAAAGAGAAAAAAAAATTTAATACGAGTATATTACCTTTCTAAAAGACGGAAATTGCATTGAGCGGAGGCTACCAGTCTGGCAATGCAGCAATGATTTTTATTTTTTTTGCAGTCTTGTCTATGCTATACATGCTAAGGAAAAAACAAGTTGTTACTTGGTCCTTCAATTAGGTCCCAACTTTGCTCTAGATTTCATCAAGCAGTGTATTTGGGCATTTAATTGGAGACAATATTTTTTTTGCTTCTTAATGGCTAGTGTGTATGTTAATCTAGCATAGTGTAACCAGGCTAGGGTCTGTATTTAATGAATGTCACAATGTACCACAGTGTATCTTTTTAACATGCTACTTTTTGACATTGTAATGAAGAATTCTGCATCACACTGCAAAGATTTATAAGCATCTGCTTTAGAACGTGGTGCTCTGTGATACTTTTCATGTATATTGTACTGTAATATGAACTGACACAGACAATGATCAACAATGATTAAACAATGGTATTAGAAAAAAACTACGGTATATATAAAATGGGGTATGCTTTTGTAAGTGTTGCTTATAATGCATTCCTCCTTCTGTTTAGTCTTATAATTACTGATTTAAAGCGGAGCAGCAGAAAATTACAAAATTGTTGCCTATACCAACCAACCAGGTGATAGAGGTCACTTCTAAGCTGTAACTGAAGAATTAAAGATTACAGATTTTTTTTTTCTATAACGCAGCCCTATTTTTTTTTTTAAGTCAACATGCTACCAATTTACAGGCTGTATCTGTATTATTCCCCAGCAGCTTTGGATGTACAATTGATCGTTGGAGAAAAAGGGATGATTTGCTTGGCTCTGCCCAATGTACTGCAATGAGGAATAATCTTCTTATTTGTGGGATATGTAATTGAATGAGACATGTGAATGACTTCTGTTAGAAGGAAGCTCTACTGTGCCACATACTGGTTCTGTGAAGAGCTTTTTGGTTCAGTTCATCCCTTCTCACCATTACCTTTGTGGTTATACTTTCACATTTGCTAACTGTAATGCCCTGTACACACGGTCGGACTTTCCGACAGAATATGTGTAATCGGAGCTTGTTGTCGGAAATTCCGACCGTGTGTGGGCTCCATCGGACTTTTTCCATCGGATTTTCCGACACCCAAAGTTTGAGAACAGGCGATAAAATTTTCCGACAACAAAATCAGTTCACGTAAATTCCGACCGTGTGTGAGCATGCGTTGCACACAAAGTGCCACGCATGCTCAGAATAAATTAAGAGACGAAAGCTATTGTCTACTGCCCCGTTTATAGTCCCGTTGTATGTGTTTTACGTCACCGCGTTCAGAACGATTGGATTTTCCGACAACTTTGCAACTTTGTGTGACCGTGTGTATGCAAAACAAGTTTGAGCCAACATCCGTCGGAAAAAATACATGGATTTTGTTGTCGGAATGTCCGATCGTGTGTACAGGGCATAACACATTTATTGTGCATTCTTCATTTCTTTAATCATATTTAAAGTGGAAGTCTCATGGAAGAAGAGAGTGTTTGGAAATGACGATCATACACCTGAAGGCGTGACACCCATCACCATAACAAAAATACCCGAGTACCTGCCACAGTCCATCTGAGTACCCAAGTACCTGTCACAGTATATCTGAGTACCCGAGTACCTGCCACAGTCCATCCGAGTACCCAAGTACCTGTCACAGTATATCTGAGTACCCAAGTACCTGTCACAGTTCATCTGAGTACATGAGTACCTGAGCACCTGTCAAAGCCCATCTGAGTTGCTGTCACAGTTCATCTGAGCACCTGTCACAGCCCATCTGAGTACCTGTCACAGCCCATCTGAGTACCTGTCACTGTCTGAGTACCTGTCACCATCCATCAGAGTACCTGAGTACCAGTCACCAGCCCATCAGAGTATTCGAGTACCTATCTGTAGCCCATCAGAGTACCAGAGTATCTGTCGACAGGCCATCAGAGTACCCGAGTACCTGTCACCAGGCCATCAGGGTACCCGAGTACCTATCTCCAGCCCATCAGAGTAACCAAATTACCTATCTGTAGCCCATCAGAGTACCAGAGTATCTGTCGACAGGCCATCAGAGTACCCGAGTACCTGTCTCCAGCTCATCAGAGTACCCGAGTACCTATCTGCAGCCCATCAGTGTACCTATCTGCAGCCCATGCCTTATAGAATATACATTGGGGTGTTTGCTTTCCAAAATGGTCATTTTGTGGGTAATTCCACTGTCCTGGTGCTCAAGGACCTTCAAAAGTGTGATAGGTAGGAATGAAATGAGATGTGTAATTTATGCTCCTAGAACGCCTGAAGGTACTACTTCAATGTTGGGCCCCTGTCTCAGGAGAAGTAGCAGAATGTGTTTTCGGGTGTAATTTTTGCTATATACATGCTATGTGTTAGAAATATCTTATAAATTGACAACTTTGTGTAAAAAAAATAGGTTTTAATTGCCTTTCCACGTTTTCCGAAGACTTGTGGAAAAAAATGAACCGTTCAAAAGACTCATTATGCCTCATAGAATAGACGTTGGGGTGTTTGCTTTCCAAAATGGGGTCGTTTTGTGGGTAAATCCACTGTCCTGGTACTCCAGGGCCTTCACAAATGTAATAGGTCGTTAGGAAATTAGAGATGTAATTTATGCTCCTAGAACCCCTGATGGTGCTCCCTGCATGTTGGACCTCTCTGTGTGGCCAGGCTGTGTAAAAGTCACACACATGTGGTATCGCCATACTCGGGAGGAGTAGCAGAATGTATTTTTGGGTGTAATTGGAAGTATGCATATGCTATGTGTAATTGTTATTATATTATTGTTATTATGACAATTTTGTGAAAAAAAAATTCTTAAATTTTCCCAAGAATTGTGGGAAAAAATTACAACTTCAAAAAACTCACCATGCCTCTTACTAAATACCTTTGACTGTCTACTTTTCAAAAAGGGGTCTCAAGAAATTAGATAGGCCGTCGGTGCATCAGGTGTGATCAATTTTCAATGATTTGCACTATAGCTTGTAGACTTTATAACTTTCACAGAGACTAAATAATATCCACTAATTTGGGTTATTTTTACCAAAGAGATGTAGCAGTATAAATTTTGGCCCAAATTTATGAACAAAAATGACTTATTTGCAAAATTGTATCATAGAAACTAAAAAAAAAGTGTTTTTCTTTTCAAAATGTTCGCACTTTCTTCACTTATGTCGCAAAAAATAAAAAACCCAGTGGTGATTAAATGCAACCAAAAGAAACCTCTATTTGTATGAAACAAATGATAAAAATTTTGTTTGGGTACAGTGTTGCGTGACTGAGTAATTGGCATTCAAAGTGTGAGAGCGCTGAAAGCTAAAAATTGGTCTGGGCAGGAAGGGTGTATAAATGCCCTGTAATGGAGTGGTTACAGTCCAGTAATATGCTGTCTCACCCTGTTCTGCAAATGCTCGGTTGCTCTCCATTTTCGACACCGTGCCAAAAATCAGAGCCACTAGAGGCCGATCTGCTGAAAGCCTAAAGATTTACTGCCACTTGGGGGCTCTGGGCTTCAGGGGCTCTGGGCAAAATGGCAGCCTCCAGCAAGAAGAAACAAGAACAATGCTGGAGCCAATTTACAGCACACACTAATTTTATTAGCATAATTATTCATGTGGAATGTATGTTCCTTGCCAAGAACATTATTTTTTATCAAACTGTTATGATTAAAGTTCCACTTTTAATACTTTCCTCTCTATTTTTTCTTAATTCACTTGTTGCTTCCTTTTAGTCATCCTTTTGTTTTGGGTGATCTGCACACAAAAGAAAGCTATGTGTATTAAAAAAATAGAGTTAGGTACCCGGTAACTCTTTTTCTAAGAAGTCTTCCAGGGCAGCATCTGAGAGATAGGCTCCTCCTCCCTGAAACAGGAAACAAATTAGTACACCATTATAAATTTCACAGTCTTACCTGCGTGCCTCAGTTGTATTAAAGCACCAAAGGAAATCTCAGTTAGTTGAAAAGCTCCCCTGTTGTACATGGTATTTGTTGTTTCAAGGGTGGGAACTTGTGCTGCCCTGGAAGACTTCTTAGAAAAAGAGTTACCAGGTACCTAACTCTATTTTCTCGAATCGTCTTCCAGGGCAGCATCTGAGAGGATGTATCAAGCAATACTTACTAGGGTGGGGATAGAGACTAGAGCACCTTGTGACCAAATGCCTGGTCTTGGTCGGACAGCTGGTCTATACGGTAGTGCTTTGCGAAGGTACTGAAGCTTGACCATGTCGCTGTCCTGCAGATCTGCTCTGGAGTTGCCCCAGCTTTTTCTGCGACCAAGGTTGCCCAGGCTCTGGTTGTGTGTGCTCTGATCCTGTTTGGCGGAGTGAGGTTTTGTGCCTCATAGGTCGTCTGAATGGCCATTCTTATCCATCTGCTGATGGTATTCTTCGAAGCCTGTTTCCCATTGTTGACTCCTGCGTAAAGGACAAAAAGGGAGGTCGTTCTTCGCCACTCCTTTGTTCTTTCGAAGTATGTTATGAGTGTGTTTCTTACATCGAGTTTGTTGTAAGTGTCTCTTTTTTCACTATTCATAGTTTTTGGAAGTGAAGGTATGATGATATTTTGGGTTCTATGGAATCTTGAGGAGACCTTGGGTAGAAAGGCCGGGTCTGGAGAGAGAATTATTTTGTCTAATTGTATTAGGCAGTATGGTTCCATTATAGACAGAGCTTGGATTTCACTCACTCTTCTGGCTGATACTAGGGCCACAAGAAGTGCAGTCTTTAGAGTGAGGTTTTTGTCTGAGCTATCTTCCATTGACTCAAATGGAGGGGAAAGAAATCCTCTAAGCACTGTGGCCATGTCCCAAGTTGGGGTTCTAATAATTTTGACTAGTCTAGCTCTTTTAAGCGACATTAGGAATCTCTTTATCAGCGGGTCCTCTGCTAGTCTGTTGTCCATAATTGAGGAGAGTGCTGCAACTTGTACCTTTAGCGTGCCTGGGGAGATATTTTTGTCTGCTCCATCTTGTAGGAAATCCAGGATTGTTGGGATTATTCCTCTGTTGGAAATTGGTTTGTTTCTGTTTCAAGAGACAAACTTTTTCCTCACTTTCTCATAGATTGCCCTAGTCACGGGCTTCCTGCTGTTTAGGATGGTATTGATTACCTTGTCTGACAGTCCTTTGTTCTGAAGTCTTACCCTTTCAGTACCCAAGCCGAAAGCTTCAGGATTCTGTGATTCGGGTGGTTGATTGGGCCCTGTGACAGGAGATCTGGCCGGTCCGTCAGTGTCAGCTGAGGTTGGATGCTGAGGTTTTTCAAGTGGCTGAACCATGCCCTTTGGGGCCAGTGCGGTGCTATTAGTATCACCATTGCTCTCTCTGCCTTTACATTTTGAATTACCCATGGCAGTTGGAGGGAATACATAGCATAGTCGCCATCCCCAGCTTTGGTTGAAGGCATCTACTCCGCTGTTGCCATCTGTGGGGTCCAGCGAGAAGAATGTTGGAGATTTTGTATTTGCTCTGGAGGCGAAAAGATCTACCTCGGGTACTCCCCACTTTTGAGTGATTTCTGCAAAGATTGTTTGGTTCAGTTACCACTCTGTCTGTTTTATGATTTTCTGGCTCAGGAAGCCTGCCAGTGTATTGTCTGTTCCTTTCAGATGAATACCTGATATTGACTTTATGTTTGATTCTGCCCATAGTAGGATTGTCTCCGTCAGTTTCATCAAGCTTCGGGACTTTGTCCCACCTTGCCTGTTTAGGTATGCCACAGTTGTGGCGTTGTCCGATTGCACCTTTACGTCTCTCCCCTGTATCACTGGTTTGAACACTTTTAATGCTTCCCCCACGGCTTTCAGCTCTCTCATGTTTGAGGGGCTTGGGACCATTTGGAGGTCCATTTTCCCTGTGAGCAGAGGCCCTCCATGTGTGCTCCCCAGCCTAGAGCGCTTGCATCGATTGTGATCCTGATCGGTTTGGATTGAGCCCATTTGCGCCCTTCGATGTATCAAAGCAGATTGAGCCACCATTGGAGTGTTTGTTTAAATGAGGTCGGAATCGGAATGTACCTGTCTAGGGATGAGTGGCTGCCATCCCACTGGGACAGAATGTAGTTCTGTAGAGGTCTCATGTGGATCTGTGCACGGGTGATAGCTGGAATAGAAGACGTCATCGGCTCTAGTACGGCCATTCCTTGTCTGATTGGTATGGCGTTGGTCTCTCTTAGGGAGGTTAATGCCTGTGTGATTCTTTCGTTCTTTTTTTAGGAAGGTTTTCGTTATTCTGGAGTCCAGTACATAGCCCAAATATACCATTCTCTGGCTTGGGGTCATATGTAATTTTTCTGCATTCACTATCCATCCCAGGTTTTGCAGATAGGACATACTTGTGCGCAGGTTGTTCTCTAGTGCATCTGCTGAATCCGCAAAAAACAGTAGATCGTCTAAATATGGTATTATGCCAATACCTTGTTGTCTTAGACCTTTCAACGCTTCTGTCATTATCTTTGAGAAGATTCTTGGTGCTGAAGAGATGCCGAAAGGGAGAGCTGTGTATTGTAGGTGCAGAGTAGTTCCTGGCCCTTGTATTGCAAACCTCAGGAATTTTTGATGATCCTCCTTTATGGAGACATGTAGGTAAGCATCCTGTAGGTCTATTGTCACCATGAATGTCTCCCATGGAAGGATGTTCCTGATCGAGTAAATAGACTCCATTCTGAATTTTTTGTATTTTATTCCTCGGTTGAGAGGTTTGAGGTACAGTATGAGTCTTAGCTTGCCTGACGTTTTTTTCCTTGCAAAGATATGGGAATAAAACCCCCTTTTTTCCTCTTCCTGAGGTACATGGTGAATCACCTTCTGATCCATTAGGTTCTGCAGTGATTCCAAAAATGCCTTTGCTCGATCGTTGTCCCTTGACAGCATTGTCACCAGGTACTTTGTTGGGGGGCAGGTGGAGAATTCTATCGCGTAGCCATCCGTTTCCGTTATGGTGCGTATGATGAATTTGTTTTTTGTTGCTTCCATCCATTGGTGGGAAAAATCTGCGAGTCTGCCCCCCACCTGGTGGCAGTCATTGTTTTTTGGGTTAGGAGGCTTGAGGATGAATTCACCCTTGCCTTTTTTGTTTTGATGTCCCCAGCGTTTTTCGTTCCCGGCTTGTTGAATTTTTTGAATTGTCGAAAGGGAGCCTTCCCTTTTTTTTGGGGGTTTGGGGAAAACCCTTGTTCTTTGCTGCAGTCCTGTCTAGTACTGTTTCTAGTACAGGCCCAAGAAGTAGGTCTCCAGTGAATGGAATCCCACGCAGTCTGTTGTTGGAGGAGATATCACCTCCCCAAAACTTTAGCCACAGGGCTCTTCGGGCTGAGTTGAGCAGAGCTGTGGCCCTTGAAGATATTCTGACAGTTTCGGCTGAAGCATCTGCTAGAAATGCTGCCGCTCTGGTTAGTATAGGAATGTTTTTTATCAATTCTTGCCTCGGTGTGTCACTCTCCAGTAGTTCTTGTAGCTTGGTTAACCAGATTAATAAAGTCCGGGCTGTGCAGGTGGAAGCTATTACCGGATTTAGGTTCGCAGCTCCTGCTTCCCAGGCCCTTTTTAAAAGGGCTTCTATCTTCTTGTCCATGGGGTCGCTTAAGGTACCTGCGTCATCAAAGGCTAAGTCAGATTTATTTGTGACTTTTGCCAGAGAGGCGTCCACTTTGGGGCATTTAGCCCAAGTTTTGGTGTCTGTCTCTGCGAACGGGTATCTGCATTTGACTGTTGCTGGAATGAAGAGTTATTTCTCTGGGTCTTTCCACTCTTTTTTAAAGATATCTTTGAGAGTTTGGTGTACAGGGAACGTTCTAGGCTTCCTGGGTTGTAGCCTTTTGTACATCTTGTCATGTATTGTGAGCTCTGCGGCCTTTTGTTCTTTAATCCCTAGCGTGTCTGCTATGGCTTTTAGAAGGCTATCCGCATCCTCTGAGAAAAATAAGTTGCCCTCTGAAACCGCATCTTCCACATTAGAGTCTGAGCAAAGTCCATCCTCCGATTCGGATTGTTCGGATTCATCCGAATCCTCCCCCTGTTCTGTCTGTTCCCTGTTACCTGAAGGAACGCATGTTCCGCTGGTAGACGGGGTACTGGTCTGACTGGCACTTGATGGCGCTTCCAACTTTTCAATAGCTGAGCGTAGTGGCGCCATGGTGCTCTGTATTTCTTTCTTGAAAGAGCTGAGTAGATCTTTCAGATACCCCTGCCATTCTTTGGCCACCATTTTGTCTATACATTTTTGACATAGGGGTTTTTTCTATTCGGGAGAAAACCGGTGGCTGCATGAAGCACAAGTTTTGTTGCTTTTCACTTTCCTTTCCTCAGGGGTCTTTGCCTAAAATCAAGCATAAAAAAGGGGCCTCGTGAGGTAGGCGGTAAAAAGCTGCCCGTTAGTAGGTAGTTTTACAGTAAGGTTAAGACAGAGGTGACTCTGGAGTATGCTGGCTTACTTTGGAGCTGTCCTGGCTTACAGGATCTGCAGGGCAGGGTGGAGAAGCGTCAGACATAGTCAGCCACCAGGATCATCTGCTTAGAGGGGCCTTTTTAACTGCTACCTTTTTAAGCTCCGGCCCCGCCCCCAGCTGACCCCGTGCAGGTTGGTGGATATACCTGCACATGCCGCTGCAGTCGGTGTCCTCTTTTCTGGGTGCCCAACAAGGAGGGGGACCCTGCTGCAGTATAGATGCATATTAAGATATACATCCCTATAAATAGATATATATATTTTTTTTTTTAATTCCTGCCCCTGGAAGTGATGACGTCGCCGGAGTCCCGCTCTGTATCTCATGGCAGCGGGCTCCGGGAAAATGGCCACTGCCCTGGAAACGGAAATGGCGTCAGCGCCATCTTGGCCGAATGGGATGCTGGCAGGGGTCTCCTGCAACTAGCACAGAGACAGAAGTAAAAAATAAACATTTCTTTTGCAGCTCCTGTGGGTCCGGAGGAAACACAAACAACTGAGGCACGCAGGAGACTTTGAAATTTATAATGGTGGACTAATGTGTTTCCTGTTTCAGGGAGGAGCCTATCTCTCAGATGCTGCCCTGGAAGACGATTTGAGAAAAGACAACCCCTGTAATTACACTTATCTAGCCACCATTCATGTAATATTACATATACAGTAAAACCTTGGATTGCGAGCATAATTTGTTCCGGAAACATGCTTGTAATCCAAAGCACTTGTATATCAAAGCAAGTTTTCCCATAAGAAATAATGGAAACTCAGATAATTCGTTCCACAACCATTTATTCATAAATCCTTCAGTTTATAGTCCATATAAAAAGATTATAGCAATGTGATAGGTTGTGTAACCATAAAATTTACAAATGGCAGCCTCCAGAAGGGGATTAAAGGCAAAATCCAGCAGGAGCTACAGAGTATAAAAGAGAAGAGAGGCGTCTCTAAGTGTAGCAATATGGTTACATTTAATGAAGATACAACATTTAGCAACTCACATGGTTGATGATTAAAACTGGCACATCTAAGTACGCAGGCATCTGGGGTAAAGCTGTCCACATAGACCATCCTCCGCACCACCAACTCTCACGTTCTGTCTGTAATCGTGACCAGGAAGACTACCCCACAGTAGAGCGATCTGAAAGTGAGGCTTAATGCGCTCTTGGAGTGCAGCGTGGATCGGATGATGTTGATGGCGGTGTGGAGGACGGTCTATGTGAACAGCTTTACCCCGGATGCCTGTATACTTAGATGTGCCTGTTTTAATCATCAACCACGTGAGTTGCTAAATGTTGTACCTTCATTAAATGTAACCATATTGCTACACTTAGAGGCACCTCTCGTCTCTTTTATACTCAGTTGTGACGCTACTTGTATATCAAGACATCGCTTGTATATCAAGTCAAAATGTATTTACAAATTTTGCTTCTCTTGCAAGTTACTCTCAAACCAAGTTACTCTCAAACCAAGGTTTTACTCTAATATTGTAGCCACCAGTCAGCAATGCATGGAGCAAGATGTGGACTGCTATGTTTAGCTTTGACCGTGTAACACCTTATAAAGCAAAACGTACACAGAGGATTGGGTAAGGAAATATAACAAAAGGCTAAAACAGTTTTAAACTAAGCTATAACGTATAATAAAGGTGATGTTTCACTTTACTACAATTCACTTTTGGCTGCTGACAAAAAGTGCTAACTTCTTGCCAATAATATCCAGATCATAGTAGCCTGACCTCTGTGAAAGGAAAAAAAAGAATAGCCAGGAGAATTGCAGCAGCAGTCATGTCCGGCAGCTCTCCCCACCATGCATACCTTTTGAACTGATCAACTTTCAACATGAGTTGTGAGTAATGTACTTTACAGTAGAGGCATCTCTCTCATTCACTGGAAATGTGGAACTCTGCAGTCACATGGAATGATGGAGTGACAGCTTCAAGAGGACTTACCCTTGCAGTCCTGTCTCTGGAGCCGCTGACAATAATTCCTCCATGACAATCCACGCAGTTCACATCCTGCTCATGTGCACTGAACTGGATACTGACAGAGCTGTGAACTTTATGAAGGGCGATCTTTCCATCCCTGCAGTAAGATTAGAGTCAGAGATTTATTAACTGAATCAAAGGCAGAATTGTCTTGACTTTCTTTTTGTTATTCACAAAAAAAGATTGAATAAAAAGCCTGTCTTACCTAAAAATAACCTAAACATTTGCTGACAACAAAAATACCTATTAATTCATACACAAGAGTGCATACATGAAATACCACATTAGATCTATCCGACTATTTTTTATAATACCCTATTTCAAGTTTTTTTCTGATCTACTTTTCTAAAGTTGCTAATGGCAGAGCTGCTCTGACCTCTAAATATAACCTACTAATTTTGTTTCAGTTTCTAAAGCTGGGAGGGCTGCCAATATGCAAATGGCTTGATCTACTAAACCAGACACCCAGAATAATGTATTGTCTGTGCCCGCCCTGCTCTAAGATGACTGGGAGATCGATTGGAGCCATGTTGTGTATGCGCCCTTCCCAACCATTGCATCACCATGATGGAGATACAAGACACAGGATGTTCTGATTCAGGTCTGTTCATATATGACATGATGAAGAGCGTGTGCAAGAAGTGTCTGAGAAGGCATGGGGGTTACACTCATGCCCTATTTTATTCCTCTTCTACATGTGTGTATTTGCACTAGGATTATTTTATAAGGTCAGTTTAGGTATAAGTAAAATTAAAGGGAAACCTGTCATAAAAGAAATAGGTAGGCTGCCTTTTCTGCCCCCCCCTTGTAAAAAAGCTGGTTGTTTGTTTGTCGTACTGATCCAATGGCTTCAGTACTTTTGCATCATTGACCCAGAACAGGCATGCAGGTTAAGTGTTCTCACTTCATTTAGTGCTTAAATGATCCAGGTCAGTGACTCAGGATGTACTGAAGCCAGCCAGGAAACTAGCATTTTCAGAAGATGGTTAGCAATGAATAGGACATATATTTGTATCAGGTGTACTTTAACAACTAACCTCTATAAATAGGAACCCTTTAACTGAATAAGGATGCTGACATCTTTAAATATTCTCATATAATTACTGTTTTTCTACATTTCCCAGTCAACAGCCCTTACATCTCTTTTAGTGCAGGCTTCCTTTAGGTTACCTATACACATGACATTTTGTCTTCTGCCAATGGGGAAGTCAGATACCCAACAGCTGCCTGGAGGAAGGAATAGTCAGACATGAGAGAAAATATATATTTCAGTCTTGATTATTCCCCCTAATAATCAGGCAGCATCATAACACGCCTTCATCTTACCCTCGCCACAGCACATGCATAAATTAATAGCCAGATAAAATGTTACGAATTATGGAAGGACTGCCAGTCAAATGTTACATTGTCTGGCCATCCTACCACTCTCAAAGTGGATGTAAACCCAAAATTTTTATTTTCTTTATAAAATTGTTTATGTCATAATGTAGAGTATAAGATTTCCTATCATTTGAGCCCAGTCTTGCCACAAAAAGTTAATCCAGCTCGGAGCAATCCTCTTTTATTGTTCAGTGAGATAAATCTTGACAAACAAAGAAAAACTTTGTCAAATCCTCCCCCTTGCTGTGAGTGACAGGTGATTTACATATCTCGTGCACTAGCGTAAGACATGCATTGTTTTTTAATTCCCACCCCAACTCCTTTCTTCAGCGGCTCCGCAAGGATTGGCTGTTCCACACCTCAGCATGATTTGGCATGCTGAAGTCACGTGGTTACTTTTCTGTCTTTTCACTGGATGTTAGAAATCATAGCAGAAGTTCAGTGTAAGAAATACACAGGAGAAAATGCATATTGACAAGGAGTGTAGAGGTGGGCGGGGAGTCTACTGATATCACGACTCCACCCACCGAGTTCCAGACAACAGACCCACCCACAGAATCTGCAGTTTTTCGCCTCTCATAACAGACAGAGGGGAGACATTTGACAGGTAAAGATACATGCAGGAGGCATGTATATCCTTATAGATAACCCCTATGGCAGTAGTTTAGAAAGGATGACATTGGGTTTACATCCACTTTAAGTACAGCAGCTGCCATTGTTGGCCTTTTGAAAATGCTAGTTGCCTTCCTATGTCTCACATCAATACTCACCAAATCACAGACATGGCATTAACATAATGTAAGTGTCAAAACAGTTCCAAATCTTCCCGAGGCAAGGGGAATTTGCAACTTTGATAGGTAACACCAGGACTGTTGTCATCGTGGAGACATTTTCCCCTTACTTCCTATTCTGATAATAATTGTTAATGTTGGTATATCCCTATACTTTCTGTCACAGTGACAGCTGGCATCAGAACAGAAAGTGAGAAAAAATCACAAGAACTGGGACACAGCAATTAAAACCTGACAGCAGTTCAAACTCTTCCGTAAGTCAGTTATCTATGTTTGTCAGGGTTGACTGAAATATCAAATGGTCAACTTATTACATGATGGGATGTGTATTTATTTAAAAATATTATTATTATTATTTATCACTAAAATTAGAAGAAAAGAGGTTTAACCTTAAACTATGTAGAGGGTTCTTTACTGTAAGAACGGCAAGGATGTGGAATTCCCTTCCACAGGCAGTGGTTTCAGCGGGGGGGGGCATCAATAGTTTCAAAAAACTATTAGATAAGCACCTGAACAACCACAACATACAGGGATATACAATGTAATACTGACATATAATCACACACATAGGTTGGACTTGATAGACTTGTGTCTTTTTATCAACTTCACCTACTATGTAACTATGTAACTATGTATTTAGAGTTGAAAATATGTATAGACTGAAAAACTAAAAAGCAAAAGTTGTTCAGTTCTTCTATGAAATTGGAGGTAAGAAAAAGATGCCAACTTTTGTTCTTCCATTGCAAGTGTGAATATTAAAAGAAACATTTGATGTTTACAGTAGGTTGCCTCCATCTGGATATCCCAGCACAGCCTATACGGGAGTTGAAGCAGCCCTCCCTTCCACTATTTTTAGGGTAAGCTGAACTTTACCTGCAGTGCTTCCAAAGCCTACGCTGGACTGCTTTGCTAAGGGCAATTTTGTGTAAGCACCTGAAGAGGACATGCCTACACTTAACCTAACCTAGCCCTTCACTAATCAGCAGTTTTAAAACTTCGAGAAGACCTGGATGTTTTTTTTTTAACTTAGACTTAGAAAACCAGGGTGTTTCAAGCTAGTTGGCTATTTGGCACAATGGAACTCCAGCTTCAGATACCACAGGCATGATATTTGAAAACTAAGGAAATATATTAAAAAGGAATAGACATTTAAATTAGAAGGATTAAAGATAATCACGTTTATGTCTTCAAAAATGTTTCCAACAATTGTGTTTAGGGAAGATGTAATTGATCTAATTCTCTAGCATGCCTAAGAACACTTTTTCAACTAGAGACAATTAAGAATTCAATAAAGAATCCAGAAGAGTCCAAATCATTTTCATAGAATTTTGAGGATAGCAAAAGACTCAAAGGCCAAAGTCTCAACTTTTTTTCTATGCATCAGACATTCAAAGCGCAAGTGGATGCAGCAATGCTGCACTCCTTACCTGCCTCGGCAAGCTCAATTACTGAACTCACCTTTAAGCACCGCAACAGAGCTTGGCATTACAAAGAGCCAAACCATTTATCTCCTTTATGAAGAGGATTATCTCCTAACTCTCCTGTGCTCACCCTGACATTTTAGTGTGGATCTTCAAAAAGCCATGACCTCAGCCTAGGTTTAGGCTTTGGATACACTGTACCTTTGAAGAACTACATTGTCTTATTTCTACATGTCAGGGCAAAAGTGCTAACCTTCCATGACGAATGGAAACTACACAGAAAAGATCAAAAAACCTCTAAAAATGCCATGACAGAAGAATGACAAACAATAGCACCTTGGATGCTATTAATGGGAGAATTTTATCAGCAAGAGCCATGTAAGGGACCTGCCAAACTACAGACCTCTTTTTCTTTTAAAAAAAAATTTAATAAGGTCTACAAGCTATAGTGCAAATATCCAACATATTTACCTGATGATGCGTGGTCTACATATTAAAACTAGAATTGTACAGAATTGAACTTTGTAGCCCAGAAGCATTAAATTCATGATTGCCATGTACAATTTTGTCGTGAGCATCAGTAGGTAAGCTTTACAATAGTAAGCCTTATATACTAATGCCCAGTACACACGGTCGGACTTTGTTCGGATATTCCGACAACAAAATCCTAGGATTTTTTCCGATGCATGTTGGCTCAAACTTGTCTTGCATACACACGGTCACACAAAGTTGTCGGAAAATCCGATCGTTCTGAACGCGGTGACGTAAAACACGTACGTCGGGACTATAAACGGGGCAGTGGCCAATAGCTTTCATCTCTTTATTTATTCTGAGCATGCGTGGCACTTTGTCCGTCGGATTTGTGTACACACGACCGGAATTTCCGACAACGGATTTTGTTGTCGGAAAATTTTATCTCCTGCTCTCAAACTTTGTGTGTCGGAAAATCCGATGGAAAATGTCCGATGGAGCCCACACGCGGTCGGAATTTCCGACAACACGCCCTGATCGGACATTTTCCATCGGAAAATCCGACCGTGTGTACGGGGCATAAGACTTTTCATGTGCATGCAATAATTTACTAAAAAACTGGCACAGTATTAGGGTACATATTAGTGCAACATAAACAGGACCAGGGACTCTGCTATCTAGGCTCCAATATTATTATCATTATGTGCCTCTGTTATTAAGTTCTTAATTTCTTACAAAATGTCTATGGAAAATACAGTGGGGAAAGGAAAAATCATATTGTTCAATGTAACACCAAATGAAATCAATTCTGTATTAGCATGGTATGCATGTGGGAGTCTTGACAATCACCCTGTGGACAAAACCAAAACATGTCACTGCTTCAAAGAGCAAAGATATGCTCATGCCATTAACATTGTCTGTTATGGTAGAAAACTGCAACATGCATAAGAAAACCTGGAGAATTAAGAGGAGATCCACAAATTGATGACAAGTCCACGCATACCTGTAGAGCTATCCAGAGTGGGCTCTACAAAATAATTTAAATGATACCCTTACTAGGTCTACAAATTGAGAAACTTGCAGTGGGGAAAAATATTTCAGTACATCCCATTATGTCTCACATTCAGGGTATATCAACCTACCCTCCTCCACTGATTATGTGAGAATTGGTGACTACAAAGCGACATACATCCTCCTGATGACCCAGAAACACAGCATAGGGTCGTCTGTGAAGTCCACTGCCATTGGCACGCAACTGGTAAGCTCGGATTTCTTCAGCCTGAGTAATATATAACAAGTCGCCATCTACTTGCAACCAGGGCATTAAACTGAAAAGAATGAAAAGAAAGAGCTTTAATTAAATGCCAAGAAAAATGAGTAAGGGCAAAACAATGTTAAAGTCATAAAAGAAAGACAACAGGAAAATATTGGTTCCAAGACAAGCACGCATTACATCATTGAGGCTTGGGAGATTTTGGATAAAGCTGGTTTTTGATCTAATTAAAATAGGAAGGGTGTGGTCACTTCTGTACAAGAGGAATGCAAAGTATACTTGGAATTGCTTGATAGGGCAAGCAAATTTAATTTTACTTGTTATCCCATGGATCATTTAATTGGCATGTCTAACAATTAATGGTATATTAACTTTATACAAAGCTGTTCGAAATTGTGGGGTTTTATTGTTCATAAAATGATCTTAATAGAATGCAACGATCATTTTTTCCACTTGTACAGTCTTTTCCCTTATATCTGTGGGGTCTAGAAGACTTGATATTATTCTGCATCATTACTACAAAACAAAATGTCACTTTAGCGACTACATTTCCATGTGAAATCCTGTGCAAGTCTTTTAAAGGAAATGCACATTTTTTCAATTAATCTTTAGATAAACCGATTTGAAAAAAACAAAATTGTTTCCACGTCATGTTATATGTTAATTGGGTCATCCATTATTCCCCATTACCCATCTAGCTCCTATTCCTGCTCAACAGTTCTACACAATGATTGTGATTTCCTGCTCCATCCCACATTGTGCGTCTAAAGCCATCCATACATGGACCGAAATTTGGCCAGTTCAGCAGGGACTGTGCAAATGTCAATCTATGTATGAGCAGGGTGGTTGTACAAAAGTCGATCTACAACTGCCCTGTTAGGTTTTCCTGCTCAATCAGCCCTGCCAGCTATAGCTGGCAGCACTGATCAGTGTATTCTGATGGTGGAGAAGTCTATCCACTGTCAGAAAACAAAGGCTCAGTTAAGATTCGGACTACTTATTGAGAATAATGCACTACCTGTATAGCTATCTTTTCTGAGCCGCTGTTAAGCAGAGGTGATGAAGCACTCACTGATAAGCTCATCTCTCTGTCACTCTGCTCTCTGCTCTTATCAGCATGCTATTTGTTGAGAACTGCAGCACAACTGACTCCTTTTGCTGCCTATACCTCTCACAGTCTGAGCTCTGCTGTTCAGTGGATTGCAAGAGGCTGCTTCCAGGTCACGTTTAGGCACCTACACTATTTACATTTACAAACAATAACTTTAATGAAAGTTTTATCAATACAGGGATGCATTATTTGTGTCCTAAATCTGCCTAGAGCTTAGCTTCATGATAAGCACTGCAATAAGGCTCCATGCACACTGGAGCTCATAAATGGCCCCCATATGACCTCACAGTCCCAGTATGCCCAGGGACTGTGACGTTATAAGGGGGCGGGGTCACCGCCTATATAAGTCCATTGCGGAGCGCTCAGAGAGCATAACAGCTGAAGAGAGCGTCGTGTCAACATCAGAAGAAGAGAAGAGGGGAGAAGACGACGCTGAAGTCCGGGACACCGCTAGCAAAAGAGCGGCAAAAGAGCAGAAGATAGCGGAGGAGCCCGGCAGAAGAACCAGAGAGTGGGAGAAGATAACGGAGACCCCCCCCGAAGTCGGAAGAAGACCCCCAAAGTCAGAAGACCCCCGGAGCTGTCTAATAAATTACTTTAAAAACCTGTCTAGTGTGTTTTTTTCTTGACACTTTTTTCCCTAGGTGAATGGGTAGGGGTACCATGTACCCCATACTCATTCACATAGGGTGGGGGGCCGGGATCTGGAGGCCCCCTTATTAAAGGGGGCTCCACGGATTCTGATAAGCCCCCCCGCCCGCAGACCCCAACAATCAACGGCCAGGGTTGTCGGGAAGAGGCCCTTGTCCTCATCAACATGGGGACAAGGTGCTTTGGGGTGGGTGGGCCGCAGGGCGCCCCCCTGCCCCAAACCACCCACCCCCCCATGTTGAGGGCATGCGGCCTGGTACGTTTCAGGAGGGGGGGGCGCTTGCCCGTCCCCACCCCCCTTTCCTGACCGGCCGGGCTGCGTGCTCGGATAAGGGTCTGGTATGGATTTGGGGGGACCCCACACCGTTTTTTCGGCGTAGGGGGTTCCCCTTAAAATCCATACCATACCAGAACGGCTTGGTATTGTCTGAGGGGGGAACCCCATGTCAATTTATTTTTCATTTTGGCGGGGTTCCCCTTAATCCTCAGCACACAAGTCGCACCGCAAGTCGGATCATAATGATCCAACTTGCGGTGCGACTTCTATTCAAATCATAGTGAACCATTGATTTTGAATAGAGGCAGAAACGCTGAACGAGGCTTAACGCTCTTTTTACAGCATTAACCCTCGTTTAACACCTTTTACCGGTGTCTGGTGTTTCCAGTACTGCTCTTGAATGCAAATTTCTGGCGTTCAGAAAAAAGCCCATAAACTCCACTGCTCATTAAAGCTAAAAAACGTCCATGTGTGCATGGACACATAGGCTAACATAGAGTGGAGTTTATGGGCTTTTAAAAAAAAAACGCCCAAATGCCAAAAAACTGCAGTTTATCAGCTCCAGTGTGCATGGAGCCTAATAATTCAAAATATGAGATCATGAAAAATACACTATACTTCTTTCTCAAATCTCATGCTCACATTTACACACTTTTCTGACTAACATATTTGATGTATGCTCTGTATTCCATCAGATATATATAATAAACCTTTTACCCACTTTGTATGACTTTTCACTCTGCTATGTCCTTTTGGGCACTCCTAAATTTTAAAACACTTCTGTGAAAATTCAAATATGGGCACTGCCATTACTGATTTGTTTCTGAGGAATTAATCCTGATTCTGACCTTACTGACCTGGAACAAGTGTGTGGGCAGTGGACTTGGAAAAGTCTGGACCTTCATCCAGCATACAAGATCCAGGTCAATGACTCCTCACTAGAAAACAAAGCCTCAGAACAGAGTCAGTGATGACGTTGCTCATATCTTTGTACTGACAAGTTCCATTTTAAGTTATGTTATCCTCAGAAATGTAAATACCTGATTTTATTTTGTTATTCCAACTTAAAGCTTCTTTATGTCGAAAGAAGTTGCTTTAACAGTAAGGATAAAAATGAATTTTTTAAAACTTTTTGTAAAATCTTTTCTTTGAATTCCATGGAGAGACACAGTATCTCTCCAGAGTCTGGACCAGCTAAGTGACGTCAGCCGATGTTGGATGAATATGGGTCACAGGAGAGCAGAACAAAGTGCACTCTGATCCCCAAGAGAAGTAGGGCCAAAATAGCTTTGGACCTACTTCTCCTTTAAGCTAGCCCTGGTATAACACCATCTCCAATCATCATGCCTCAGTTTTGTGAGTAAGTAGTACATTTGGCCAACAATAACAGGGCCTGTGTCCTCAATGGACATTAGGAAAAAGATTTTCTGATACGTGCAAATATCCTATTTTCTTTATCCTCCGTTGAAGGGCACAGAAATGTAAATTCTTAGACATTTGTAATGTCCAATGCAGTCTAACTGAGGTGTGTGCAATAGCCACTGAGAGAGCCAACTGACAAAGAAATCTTTACTAGAAGTGTATTTGAAGGACAATCAACACCTGATCAAAGACTAGATGAAGAAGGGCCAAGCAAATATGGATATTGTCACAACCAAGAAAAGACAAAGGATCTACCTGATGCTCCAGGCCAGGACAAATGATCACCACTAGGGGGAAGCACTACCTGAAAAAATTACGGGCCTTATCTAATAATGTGGAGAAGAACCAATCATCCACCATAAAGAAAATAGGTGGAACAGCAATCTATTGGAACAGAAGAAAAATCTTAGACCGACAGCTAAGGTGGTCAACAATAAAGAATGTTTACCATGGTAAAGGCCAAAGCCTAGGATATATATGGTATGACCAGGCCATAAGAATGGCCATTTAACAGCTGGAAGCTTTAGTAGTACACCCTTAACTCTTGACCTCAGGGAGAGGGAAATCCATAATATAATGGATATTACCTGCTAGATAGGTAATATGTCAAAGACATATGCATGGATACGATAGCCTTCTCAGTAGCAAATTCAAATGGAGAGAGGGAAAGAAACCCTTAGGTGAAAAAAGTTGGGTAGTGTCCTAAATCCCTTTAATGAAAGAGTGGGGTGAGCCACAACATCTATAAAAAAAGAAAGGCAGGGTGAGGATATAATGTAATGGAAACTGGCATTCAAGGACATCATGACCAGAAGGATAAGGAGTCCTTCCAACTCACACCCAAAACGTGTTTCAGGAGTGTGGTAGCCCCATCACAATCTACCTGATCAAACATTAAATATATGATTCTAGGAATCATTAAACTTAGCCTTGTAAAAGGACAAAAACCCATATCTAGGAGCTAGGGGTAAGAATCAAAGTACTAGCACTAGTGTTAATGTGTTAGAGAGTAGGAAGAGGATCTATCTTCCAGTAATTAGGTCCCACAAAGGCCTTTGGGACCTACACTATCAACTTCGGAGAGCTCTGAAGCTGATTAACAGAGTGTTCTGCCTTTCAGAACCTCCCAGGATGAGAGAAAGGAAAAAAGTCTAATGCCGCGTACACATGAGCGGAATTTCCGTCAGAAAAAACTTGGATGGTTTTTCCGACGAAATTCCGCTCAAGTTTGCCTTGCATACACACAGTCACACCAAATTCCAACTGTCAAGAACAAGGTGACGTACAACACGTATGACAGGACTAGAAAATGGATGTTCAATACCCAGTGTGCCACCCTTTGGGTTCCTTCTGCTAATCTCGTGTTAGTAGAAGTTTGGTGAGAAACGATTCGGGCTTTTCAGCTTTCGTGCTTTTCAGTCCGTTACTGCTCTTCAGTTTGTGCTTGTGGGTTTGTATCTGGTTTTCAGGGCATGTAGTCAGTTTGTATCTGTTTTTCAGTGCGTTCCTGTACGCTCAGTTCCGATTTTCAGCTCGCTCTTCACAGGCCTTTCTGTTCTTCACTGAGTTCTGTTAGTTCGTTCTGACCAGCCGACCGCTTTGAAGCCATGTTGCGGGTATGTGCTCGTCGTAAAGTTCGTGCTGTGCGGGGGCTTGGTGTTGGGGTTCTTGCTTTCACCCAAACCCAATCCATGAACAGGGTAGGGAGGAGTTCATGGACCAAGAATTGGTTGCTCCAGCGTGACCAATTCTCTCATATGCCTTTGCTGCATGAGATCCAGGAGAATAACCCTGATGATTTCAGGAATTTTCTCCGGATGAGAGACCCCCTTTTTCACCGTCTGTTGGCTTTGCTGTCCCCTTATATTACGAAGGACACCTGCTTGCGGCAAGCCATCACTCTGGAGCAGAGGCTAGTCGCCATGTTGCAGTACTTGGCGACGGGGAGAAGTCTACAGGACCTCAAGTTCTCTACAGGCATCTTCCCCCCGGCTCTGGGGATCATTATCCCAGAGACCTGTTCTGCCATCATACAGGTCCTACAGAAGGACTATATTAGGGTAAGTTTTCTCCTTTAACATCACATTCTATACATTTAATGTATGCTAATTTATTGTATTCCTTTCATCATTCCCTAAATACCATGATTGTAATATGCTGTGAATGACCCCTTTGTCCTTATGCATGCTGTAAACTTTTAATGTTCCTTTTTTGTCCTTCATGCATATTTGCCTTCACTAACCTCCCCAGGATGCTATCCTGGGCCCATATACACCAAGCCTAGTCACTTAATGTATTTTGTCAGCTCCATTGTAGTGCTTTACCCTAAACACCCCCTAAAATGTGTCCAAATGTTATTGTTGTCCTTAAATTCAGGCAGAGTGCCAGAGGCTTTTTTTTGGGGTCCAAAACTCATTTATAACCCTCCCCCCCAAAATGTATCCAATGGGCCATCAGAGGGTGGACCTTATATTTTTGTCTTTAAATACTCCGTAAAATAAATGTTATACTAATGTTGGCCAAGAATGTTTGTGTCTAATCTGCTTGCAATGTTATGTGCAAAAGTACTAATAATTTTTTTTTTCTTTTTTGACTCCACAGTTTCCTTCAACGCCACAGGAATGGCAGACTCTGGCTTCCCAATTTGCTCATCGTTGGGACTTTTCCAACTGCGGAGGGGCAATCGATGGGAAGCACGTCCACATCGTCCGAACCACCCCACTCGGGGTCATACTATTTTAACTATAAGGGGTTTCATAGTATTGTGTTGATGGCAGTGGTGTTGGTGACATACGAGTTTCTCTATGTGGACGTGGGGAAGAATGGCCGGATGTCGGATGGTGGAGTCTTTGCCCAGACCGAGTTCTACCGACGTCTCCAGAGTGGTGGCTTGGGATTGCCACCTGCGGAAGAGAACGTGGAAGGACTCCCATTTGTTTTTATCGCTGATGAAGCATTTGGTCTGGGTGATCACCTGATAAGGCCATTCCCCCAGAGGACCCTCACCCCGGAGAAGAGGGTTTTTAATTACCAACTGGCCAGAGCCAGAAGAGTCGTGGAGAATGCCTTTGGGATAATGGCCTGTCGGTTCCACCTATTTCTTACGGCAATAAATATGGCTTAGTACAAACTTAACCACATAGTTCTAGCATGCTGCATACTTCACAACTTTTTGAAGAGAAATGCTCCGAATTACAGTATGTTGCCTCAGTTGGGCCTGAGGCCGGACTTCCAGAAAATCCACTGACGGCCCTGGAAACTGGCCGTCCTGGCTTGCCCCCCCCCAAAGCGCCGTGAAGTGCGTCAAAAATATGTAGGTTATTTTACGGGTAGGGAGGCCATTGCCATGCCAGCAAATTTGTAATTATTTTAGATATAAAAAAAAAATTGATCTGAACAAATCTTGATTTTGATTTACTGCTTGTGTTTCTTTTAGCTGTCTCCTAGGTTCTCCTAGTGCACTTGTAGTGCCAAGTGGTTTTTCCATTATTAACCACTTGCCGCCCACCATATAGCAAAATGACGGCGGCAAAGTGGTTTCAATATCCTGACCGGACGTCATATGACGTGATCAGGATATTGAGCCGCTGCGCGCCCCTGGGGGCGCGCATCGCGGCGATCGTTGTTGTGGTGTGTCAGTCTGACACACCGCAACTCCGATCTAGGTAAAGAGTCTCTGTCGGAGACTCTTTACCACGTGATCAGCCGTGTCCAATCACGGCTGATCACGATGTAAATAGGAAGAGACGGTGATCGGCTTTTCCTCACTCGCGTCTGACAGACGCTAGTAGAGGAGAGCCGATTGGCTGCTCTCCTGACAGGGGGGTCTGTGCTGATTGTTTATCAGCACAGCCCCCCTCGGATCCCGCCCAGGACCACCAGGGAAGCCGCCCAGGACCACCAGGATGGCCACCACACTGGACCACCAGGTATGCCCCCTAGACCCCCAGGGAAATACCAATATGTGCCCAGGCAGCTGCCTATCTGTGCCCAGGCAGCTGCCAATCAGTGCCCACTCCAATGCCTACCACTGCCAGTGCCACCAGGGATGCCTATCAGTGCCGCGTATCAGTGCCCATCAGTGCCACATATCAGTGCCCATCAGTACCACCCTATCAGTGCCCAGCAGTGCCGCCTTTCAGTGCCCATCAGTGTCGCCCATCAGTGCCAACCAGTGCCACCCATGAGTGCCCATCAGTGCCGCCTATCAATGCCCATCAGTGCCACCCATCAGTGCCGCCTACCAGTGCCCATCAGTGCTGCCTACTAGTGCCCATCAGTGCCGCCTACCAGTGCCCATCGTCAGCGCCCATCAGTGCCCGCTCATTGGTGCCACCTCATCTGTGCCGCCGTATCAGTGCCCATCAGTGAAAGAGAAAACTTACTTATTTACAATTTTTTTTTAACAGAAACAAAAGCAAAACTTTTATTTTTTTCAAAATTTTCGGTCTTTTTTTATTTGTTTAGCAACAAATAAAAACCGCAGAGGTGATCAAATATCACCAAAAGAAAGCTCTATTTGTGGGAACAAAATGATAAAAATTTAGTTTGGGTACAGTGTAGCATGACCGCGCAATTGTCATTCAAACTGCGACAGCGCTGAAAGCTGAAAATTGGTCTGGGCAGGAAGGTGTATAAGTGCCCTGTATTGAAGTGGTTAAATAAAACCCATTGTCACTGTAAACACCAACTTAATACAAAAAATGGTATTGAGCATTGAAAGAAGAAGCCACACATTGTTGGGTATAAAACCTTTTACTCCGTGCACATGTGAGTTTTAAATTTTTTAAAAAATTTTTTTAAAACATATATTTTTTTTTTTAACCACTTGACCACTGGGCACTTAAACCCCCTAATAACCAGTCCAATTTTCAGCTTTTAGTGCTCTCACATTTTGAATGACAATTACTCAGTCATGCAACACTGTACCTATATGAAATTTTTGTCCTTTTTTCACACAAATAGAGCTTTCTTTTGGTGGTATCTAATCACCGTTGGGTTCTTTATTTTTTGCACTATAAAAGAAAAAAGACCGAAAATTCTTGAAAAAATTGCATTTTTCCTTGTTTCGGTTATAAAATTTTGCAAATTAGTAATTTTTCTTCAAATATTTTGGCCAAAACTTATACCGCTACATATTGTTGGTAAAAATAATCCAAATCGGTGTATATTATTTGGTCTTTGTGAAAGTTATCGAGTCCAAAAGCTATGGTGCCAATATCTGAAAATTGATCAAACCTGAAGTACTGACGGCCTATCTAATTTCTTGAGACCCTAACATGCCAGAAAAGTACACATACCCCCCAAATGACCCCTTTTTGGAAAGAATACATTCCAATGTATTTAGAAAGATGCATGATGAGTTTTTTGAAGTTGTCATTTTTTCCCACAATTCTTTGCGAAATCAAGATTTATTTATTTTATTTTATTTTTTCACAAAATTGTCATATTAGCAGGTTATTTCTCACACACAGCATATGCATACCACAAATTACACCCCAAAACACATTCTGCTATTACTCCCGAGTATGGCAATATCACATGTGTGAGACTTTTACACAGCGTGGCCACATACAGAGGCCCAACATGCACGGAGCACCTTCAGGCCATCTGGAGCACCCAGGCCAATTCTGACATTTCTCTCCTACATGTAAAAATCATCATTTATTTGCTAGAAAATGACATAGAACCCCAAAATATTATGTATGTTTTTTAGCAAAAACCCTAGAGAATACAATGGCGGTCATTGCAACTTTTTATCTCGCACAGTATTTGCGCAGCAATTTTTCGAATGCGTTTTTTTAGGAAAAAAACAGTTTTTTGCTTTAAAAAAAAAAATAAACAGTAGTTAGCCCAATGTTTTTGCATGATGTGAAAGATGAAGTTATGCCGAGTAAATAGATACTTAACATGTCACCCTTCAAAATTGCACACGTTCTTGGAATGGCGCCAAACTTCGCTACTTAAAAATCCCCATAGTTGACGTTTTAAAAATTTTTTACTGGTTACATGTTTTGAGTTACAGAGGAGGTCTAGGGCCAAAATTATTGCTCTCGCTCTACCAATCGCAGCAATACCTCACATGTGTGGTTTGAACACCATTTTCATATGTGGTCGGGACTTACGTATGCGTTCCCTTCTGCATGCGAGCACACGGGGACAAAATTTTTTTTTTTTATTGTTTATTTTACTTTATTTATTTTAGTTTGACTTTTTTTCCAAAAAAATAATTTTTTAATCACTTTTATTCCTATTACAAGGAATGTAAACATCCCTTGTAATTGGAATATGGCATGACAGGTCCTCTTTACAGTGAGATATGGGGTCAATAAGACCCCACATCTCACCTCTAGGCTGGGAAGCCTAAAATAAAAATAAAAAAACGATCCTGGCTTTGATCGTAGCGGTGAGTCAGTAGAAGCACCTGAGGGCGGTGGGAGGGGGGGACGTCCCCTCCCGCCTCCCGTAAGAATGATCAAGCAGTGGAACAGCCGCTATGATCATTCTTATGGTGTAGGGAATCGCCAGCTGAAAAAGCTGATATCTGAATGATGCCTATAGCTGCAGGCATCATTCAGATATCCTCGCACAAAGTCAAAGACGTCGTATGACGGCCGCCGGGCGGGAAGTGGTTAAAACGCATTTTTTTTAACACAAAGTTGTCAATTTATACAATATTTCTAACACATAGCATGTACACACCAAAAATGACACCCCGAAATAGATTCTCTTTCTCCTCCTGAGTACGACGATACCACATGTGTGAGACTTCCACAGCCTGGCCACATACAGAGGCCAAATACAGCTGAGTATGGCTGAGCATGGCAGAGTATGGCAGAGTATGGCAGAGTATGGCAGAGTATGGCAGAGTATGGCCGAGCATGGCTGGGTATGGCTGGGTATGGCCGAGTATGGCCGAGTATGGCCGAGCATGGCTGAGTATGGCCGAGCATGGCTGGGTATGGCTGAGTATCACCAAGTATTGCAGAGTATGGCTGGGTATTGCAGAGTATGGCTGGGTATTGCAGAGTATGGCTGGGTATCACCGAGTATTGCAGAGTATGGCTGGGTATTGCAGAGTATGGCTGGGTATAGCAGAGTATGGCTGGGTATAGCAGAGTATGGCTGGGTATAGCAGAGTATGGCTGGGTATGGCAGAGTATGGCAGAGTATGGCTGGGTATGGCAGAGTAAGGCCGAGTATGGCTGAGTATGGCCGAGCATGGCTGGGTATGGCTGAGTATCACCAAGTATTGCAGAGTATGGCTGGGTATTGCAGAGTATGGCTGGGTATTGCTGGGTATGGCAGAGTATGGCTGGGTATTGCTGGGTATGGCTGGGTATCACCGAGTATTGCAGAGTATGGCTGGGTATTGCAGAGTATGGCTGGGTATAGCAGAGTATGGCTGGGTATAGCAGAGTATGGCTGGGTATGGCAGAGTATGGCTGGGTATGGCAGAGTATGGCTGGGTATGGCAGAGTATGGCTGGGTATGGCAGAGTATGGCTGGGTATGGCAGAGTATGGCTGGGTATGGCAGAGTATGGCTGGGTATGGCAGAGTATTACAGGGTATTGCAGATTATTGCGGGGTATTGAAGGGTATTGTAGAGTAATGCAGAGTACTGCGAGGTATTGCAGAGTATTGCAGGGTATTGCAGAGTATTGCAGAGTATTGCGGGGTATTGCAGAGTATTGCGGGGTATTGCAGAGTATTGCGGGGTATTGCAGAGCATTGCAGAGTAGTGCAGGGTATTGCAGAGTATTGCTGAGCATGGAGGGATGGCTGAGCATGGATGGGTGGATCCATGGATGTGACAGCAATTGTCACAGAGCAGCGCTGTGGGCACTATACATCCAGCCCACAGCGCTGCTGCCATCCGATCCTTCCCCCTCTGCACCGATCGGTACAGAGAGGAGGGAGGAACCACCATCATGAAATGACACCGGTTTGTTTACATGTGATCGCTCCGTCATTTGACGAAGCGATCACATGGTAAACAGCCGCGATCAGCGGCCGTTTGTCGTGATCCGTGATGCGCCGGGTTACTGTACGCCCTCCCAGAGTTATCCAACCGCCCTGCAGACGTCATTTGGCTATGGGCCGGTTGGTAACTGGTTAGGTTTTACCTTGAAAATTTTTTTTCAGTACATAAACAGGCATGTTTCAAAACATAACATACACAACTCAGGAACTTACAAAGTTCAACATTGAAAAACTGAAGGCAATATCAGACATTATAGTGTCAAAAATGTGTTGATATTGCCTTCATCAGATGGGGTGATGTCTCCCTGTAAAAGCCCAATTTTGAAGATGCACACAAATTGGGAGTCAAACTGGGGATTTCCCTCCTGATCCCATGCCTAATGTCAACATGTGCTATCCTCCATCATGGGGGATCAATGTACGTGTTTTGGGGGTGCAACCACTTCCCCTCACCTACTTGAGTTACGAGGAAGGGGTTGCAACCACAAAATGCATACAGTGATATCCCCTGATGGCAGATAGCACATGTTGACACACTGTGTGCATCTTAAAAATTTGGCTTTTAAAATGCGTAAAAAAATAGAAAAAAATTGGTCCCCAAAACTAGAAAATGGTTTAATTTTGTTGTTCTTTAGATTCTTCCTAGTACATCAATCATGTTCTTCAGTTTTTGTTCTATGTCATTTGTTTTTTGCTTGATGAGGTCTAAATCCTGACTACAAAACATTATGTCCTGGATTAGCCTTTGTTCACTGTCAGTCGTGAAATGAGTAGATTGTTCTGCCACAACATGCACATCACCTAAAAGAAAAAATACACACCATGTATTATAAATATGCAGGCATACATCTAATACCCGAATCTGTGGTGTCAGACACTCATCTGTTTTGACAATCTCAACCACCTCTCCTTCCTCCACATCCACAGGTTGTGGTTTCCTCTGTTCCCCTTCTTCATGAGGTGGGGGTTTCCTGGTGTCCCCAGACATCCGGGGTCTTTTCTCCCCTATGAGAATGAAACAAAAGGTATACTTAGCACACATATATTTGAAGCCAGAAATAGGAATATGAAACATTGTTTGGAAGTGGGGTACAATTGTCTGTTTTGGCAGAGTTCCAAGCTGAAGACATGAATTTTTCACTTACCAAAGCTGGAATACTTACCTTATTTGGACAAGTTTCACACATGGAGACACCCCAAGTATCCACTGGAGGGCCTGTGTGGGACACAAAAAAGTTTGTTCTTGTGCCCCACACTAGTGCTCCTGAGTCCAGATGTGTAAACAGCTGCTGAGTGTCCTCTCATTACATTACACTGAATCAAGTTTGCAATTCTTTCTAGCTTCAACACATCTAGACAACAATGTCCTAAACTTCTTTTAATACAAATTAGCATGACCAAATATAGTTAAGCCTGTATCTGCCCAAAACATCGTATTTAGTTGGTAAGCGAATGATGTTTCCTACGACCGATTACTGTGCCCATGAACATGAAAGTAGCCATTTTAAACTGTACAACAGTAAAGAAAAGCACATGGAGCAGCATGCAATAATAATAATCGGAACACACGACAACTACTTACTTTTTAGAAGCACTTTCTTGATCCTTCTGTACTGATCCTGCTCCCTCAATTTCAGGTCTGACCAGCGTTTCCTCAATTGCTCCTTGGATCGTCATACCCCAAAATTCCTGTGCAGACTCTTCACAACTTTAGTCATGATCTTGGCCTTTCTCACATTTGGGTTTAGGTACGATCCATACTTCCCGTCATAGTCGGCCCTCTTCAAGATGTCCACCATCTCTACAAAGGCTATATTTGAGACCTTAAATCTCCTGCGGGATTGGGACGTTTCGGGCTCCGGGCTTTCCTCCTCCTCGTTACTGCTATTATCACGCACCTGCTGTGTCTCCGCCATGTTCCTCTCCCACAGCGACGAAAGAGAAGGGGCGGGGAATATTCGAGAAAGAACATCAGGGGAGGGCGACGTGGACGGAGTTTCACGCATGTGCAGTGTATATAAAGCTAACAAGCATGTGTCGTACGTACGATCTGTGAGTGGAGGAAGCACCGAACGTTATAACGAAGGTAACATTTTAACTTGGGACATCAGTGGCCTATACTGATTCGAGATTGAGGATAAGATTAGGAGAGTTTAGCCTGATATTAGTGTTTTTGTCTTGTGTTTTGTCTTGCAGCAAATATGAAACAATTCAAAGACCCTGAATTCATGGGCCAGTTCATAGACAGATACAGGGATATGAGAAATTTGTGGGAGGTTAAAAACCCCTTATTTTAAAATAAACCAGCTAGGAGGCATCGCTGGAGAAAATTCTGCAATTTGTGAAGACACAGGTCCCCGACGCAGACATCGAGTTTGTGGATAAGAAAATTAGTAGCTTGAGAAGCACGTATAGGAAGGAGCTTAATAAGGTCCAGGCTTCCATGAGATCAGGAGCAGCAGCAGCAAAGGATGTGTATGTGCCCAGTCTGTGGTACTACAACAGGATGCGGTTTCTTGAAGACCAGATTGAAGCCAGGGAATCACTTTCTACACTTCCATCCACCCTTCCCTCAACCCCAGTTGAGGCTTCCGTGGACCCACCTGGCCCTTGCATCCTGGAAGAAGTTGAGGAGCCCAGCTGGAGCCAGGTATAGTATTTTTGAAGATATTTATTGTCCGAAAATGATTGGTGTTAACTAGATGTTATTATTGATAACAAATGAATGATTGAACAAAAAAAGTGTTTGACATATCAATAGACAGTAGGGGCCAAAAATGATTGGGACAAGAATGAAAAATGCTGGGTTCAGAATGATAGTCTTTTCTATTTATTAACATTCAATTTGCAACAGTCATGAGCTGAAAATTGTGTGTGATTGATGAACCAAAAACTACAGGCTAAAAGAAAGTGATTACCCCACTTTCTTTTAGCCTAAAAACTACAACTATGTCCCTTTTTCATACACAGGAACACCTCAGCCAGGACGAGGATCTGAAATGTGGCAGCCAGGAGGAGGCGGGGGTAAGTGTGAGCCAGGAGGAGGCAGGGGTAAGTGTCAGCCAGGAGGAGGCAGGGGTAAGTGTCAGCCAGGAGGAGGCAGGGGTAAGTGTCAGCCAGGAGGAGGCAGGGGTAAGTGTCAGTCAGGAGGTGGCCAGGCCCAGTAGCCTCACCCAATCCCAGGTGCCTCCCCTCCACCTTACAACAAAAAGGGCCAGGAAGGGGAGTAACGTGGAGGAGGCAGCACTGGGCCTCATTAAGAAGGCTAATGCGGCCCTGAAAACACCCCCCCCCCCCCCCCGACGCTGAAGAGGAATAAATGTAGATTTTTTTATAAGAAAATACTTGCTTATGTGTTTTTCTTCAAAAAGGACAGTTTGTTTGTGAGTAGACAGGTACATTTCAAAAATACAATGTCAAAGTAACAAGGGACAACAACCAACCTCCTTGAGCTTTAAAAATACAAGATAATAATGTTGTTGTGGAAACTTGACACGCAAAAAAAAAAAAAAAAAAATATGGAGATCACTAGAAAATAAATTAAAAATATTTTTTAAAAAAAGGAGATCTTGATAAAAAAAAATCTAAACATTGTTATGGAGATCTGGCTTTAAAAACAAAAAAGATTATTCAGGAGATCACGAGAAATAATAAAGAAATACATTTGTGAGAACTCTGTGAATATCAGCAGCAAAACAAATTCATTTTCCTAGCATTAGAACAAAAGAATGCGCTGCACTAAAAGATCCAAAAATTAACAGCGTGACGAATGTGCTATTTCCATTACGAATGCTCGTTTTACCAGAACGAGCGCTTCGGTCTCATACTTGATTCTAAGCATGCGTGATTTTTTTGCGCGTCCGAATTGCATACAGACAATCGCATTTTCGGATAGGAACTTTCCCTGACCGAAAAATAGAGAACATACTCTCAATCTTTTGCTGGCTGGAATTCCGCCAGCAAAAGACCGATGGAGCATACACATGGTCGCATTTTCCGAGAAAAAGCTCTCATCGGAGTTTTGCTGGCGGCATTTCCGATCGTGTGTATGCGGCATTAGAGAAAGAGAGAGAAAGGATAAAAGTCTGATCAGAATCTGGCCAATAGTTAGCAGGATCTGTTGGTCCCAAAGATCAGTTTTGTGCATTACCCAAATTCCAGATTCTTCAACTCAGGAGAATTAAAAAGTACTGCCACCATTTAAAATCAGTGCGGCTGTGTGGTGCTCCGTATATATATATATATATATATATATATATATATATATATATATATATATATATATATATATATATATATATATATATATATATATGTGCATAAAAAGTGTAAATAAAAACAACCACACTCAGGTGACTTTTTCCTATCTAAGATATACTATATATCTAAATGGGGCCAGCAGCTGCTTGACAATGTACCCCCTGTACATTAAAATGTCAATGTTATAGGAACCGAAGAGCAGCTCTAGTATTAGGTGTTTAGAAATATGAAGTGAGATTAACAAATAGAGGAAATGACATTACTCGCTAAAATCCTCGCCTTGCGTGTTTAGTTACATCTGGACTTTGTCAGGGAGCAGTACGTCTCCCTGACGAAGTGCGGATGTGACAAAACGCAACAAACAAAACTCATAGTAGAATTGGATCTGTAAAACAATAGATATTTTTTCAGACACTTTATTTGGCATGTAACACTTTGTATCAGTTAATCTCACTTTATATTTCTGAGCACCTGATAGTAGCGTTTTATAACAAACATGTCATACTCATCTGCTCCATGCAAACAGTCCAATTCCTCCTCTTCTTGGGTCCCTCGCCGGCGCTCTTGGCCCCTCCCTCCTGCAAGCAGCTTACAACAGGGGCACTCAAGCAGGCTCATTCCAGGGCTCTGCCTGTCTATTCACACACAGAGTCGTGGCTCAGCCCCGTCCCCTCTCTCCTCATTGGATTACTGGCTGTGATTGACAGCAGCAAGGGGGCTGGGGGGGGGGCTGGGGGACTGCTGCACAGAGAAGGTTTTTACCTTCATGCATAGAATGCATGAAGGTAAAAAACCTTCAGCCTATAGAGCCACTTTAACTTTTTATAACTTTTATAACATGGTATATGCATAGTTACACACTGGTCTAAGCTGGAGTAAAATATCCATACCTGGAATTCTTCTTCAGGGGAGGCCTTAACACATGTATGAAACAAATGTGTGCACATACAGTCTTAAACGGTTGCCTCGTGTGTCATTACCTCAGATTTCAACCAGGCTGACTGCTGGCTTAAAATGTATCTTGAATCCCAAGATTTGTGAAACCACAAATCTGATTTCTATCATGCAGGACAATGAGTGGGGTAACTAAACACAGGTGGAAAAATACCACAAACCACAGGGATGGTTTAATCCTCCTACTTAAGATGAAGTTTATTGCTTCCCTAAACTTCCAAGATACTAATTTATACTTCCAGGCACAACAAACCAGAAGAAAGACTGTAAAATAAAGCAGATTAAGTACACACATTTATGACAAACAACAACCGACTCATTTTATCCATACAAACACAGAAGTATAATTCAAGTTTAATTCATAATTAAATGCTAACATTCTGGCTGCCAAACCTACAACTACTGTCCTGCCAGCCAGCTGGTCATGTGCAACTTGAGACTTAGTTCCCAACAAATATAAAGTGTATCTAAACATAAAAAGAAACATTTAATATATTGCAATTGTCCAGTCCTTAGAAGTGGTGGCCGTATGTATTAGTTTTAATTTTTCAGGCTAAGAACATTTTTAGCAAATAAAAAAAAAATGGTACCAGCATGTACCCATTGATCTTGCTAGAAATGCAGTGCCCTTGACATTTTCTGTGAGCTAAAAAAACCCCACAAACAATCTTATCTTTATTGTGTAAACTACTAGTCCCATCAATCCACTATGTAATGGAGAAAAAAAGCATATTTGAAGTTCAGCCTGTTTGACAACCATGGCTTCCTCTATAGATACTAATGCAGGATCACCAAGTGAAAAGCAAGGACCAAGCCTGGGAAAAAAAACAAAAAACGAATGCATCCATCTCATCTAATGCCGCGTACACACAACTGGTCTTTCCGTCAAAATAAACTCTGAAAGACTTTCCGACAGAGTTCCGCTGAAACTGTCTTGCCTACACACAGTCACACCAAAGTCCGACAGTCTAGAACGCGGTGGCATACAACACGTACGACGGGACTAGAAATAGGAAGTTCAATAGCCAGTAGCCAATAGTTGCCGTCTCCTACTTGCTTCAGAGCAAGCATCGTTTTTGGTCAGTCAGTACAGCATACAGACGAGCGATTTTCCCGATAGGGACTGATTCCTTCGGAAAGATTTGAAACATGTTCTATTTCTAGGTCCATCAGAATTTTTCGAAAGCCCACACACAATCGGAATGTCCGATGGATTGATTCCGTCTGACCTTTTCTGACGGAAAGTCTGGTCGTGTGTATGCGGCATTAGGCCTAAAAAGCTGCAATATATTTAAGACTTGGGTTTAGACATGCATTAAAGTGGAATATCACTCAAAGTGAAGCACTGCTGATTCCCTCTCTTCCTCCAGCCTGTAACTGAGTTGAAGGTTTTTGGGGGGTGGGGGGGGTAGTTTTTTTGTCAGTACTCTCTAACCTAGGTGAGTTTGTTCATATCTTGGGACTACAGAAGAGGAGCTCTGCTTAACTAGATATGAATAGATTCATGGCATCTCTCAGTCTTATGCCCCGTACACACGGTCGGACATTGATCGGGCATTCCGACAACAAAATCCATGGATTTTTTCCGACGGATGTTGGCTCAAACTTGTTTTGCATACACACGGTCACACAAAGTTGTCGGAAAATCTGATCATTCTGAACGCGGTGATGTAAAACACATACGTCGGGACTATAAACGTGGCAGTAGCCAATAGCTTTCATCTCTTTATTTATTCTAAACATGCGTGGCACTTTGTGCGTCGGATTTGTGTACACACGATCGGAAATTCCGACAACGGATTTTGAAAATTTTATAGCCTGCTCTCAAAACTTTGTGTGTCGGAAAATCCGATGGAAAATGTGTGATGGAGCCTACACACGGTTGGAATTTTCAACAACAAGGTCCTATCACACATTTTCCTTCGGAAAATCTGACCGTGTGTACGGGGCATAAGAGGTACCCTAGCACATGAATTTATTAAAGAAATAAACCTTAATTCATAAAAAAAAAAAAAAAAAAAATTTAAAACAAGGAAGAATAGTCAAGCAAGCTGTGACATTTGTGTCCACCAGCTAAGGGAAAAAAGAATGATATAGGAAAGAGTAAGAGAACAGCTGAACACAGTAGTGCACCAGGACTTTGTGTGCCTACTTCACTAATTAAGTACATAAAATGTATGCAGGAAGACTATAAAATTATGTTATATACATATAGAAACGTCAAGTTTGTCATTCTAACACACGATTAGAGTCATTCTTTACATATCCAAAATACAGTAAGGGTCAAAATGCGAAGCTGAGCTATTTTATGTTAAAAAGTTTCAAAAGCGGTCCCTTTCACCCAAAACAAAAAAGAAAAAAAAAAGCTAGTCATAAATATAAGATGATCAGTTTGTGATTTTAAACAGGTAATGCATGTGCCATGGGCTCAAAGTGTACCTGTCATAATAGTGAATAAGCAAATTTAAAAGAAGCCCACCTGAAGCATCTAAAATTCATCCGAATTATCAGCTGGGGTTGTTTGCTGGTTGATAGAGACATACACTATATGGACAAAATATTATTGACATCATGACTACAGTATTTGTACTTCTGGGCATTCTATTCCTAAACCATAAGCATCAATATGGAGCTGTATCATCTTGTTACAAATATAATAACCTTCGTTCTTCTGGAAAGGAATTCCAAAAGATTTTGGAGTAAGTCTGTGGAAATCCATTACTATTAAGTCAAGAGCAAGGCCTGGCTTATAATAGGTGTTTCAGTTCATCGTACAGGTGTTCAGTAGGGTCAGGGACACAGTCATTCTGGAATAGAGAAGGGCCTTCCCCAAACTATTGCCACAAGGAAAAGCAAACCATTATCTAAAATATTTTTGAATGCTGCAGCATTAGCAGTACCTTTCACTAGAAACACGTTCAAATCAATAATGTGAAGGGGTGTCTACAACATTTTGGCCAAATAGTGGAGCCACCATTGGTTGATCTAGTAAAAATGGTGTGGTTGGTGCAACAATCTTCTCAGGGCAACAGGGACCTCAAGCTTTACAAACACATACACAACACAGGGCCACAAAAGAGCGGCGAGTATAACGTTTTTATTCTTCTTTTTTTTTTTTAAGTGTTGCTTTTAATCACTTGCCAACATTTTCTTTGAGTGTTTATACGCATTTCAAATCTAATTCTCTTTTCTTAAAGATTATTCAATAAAATGTTTCTGCCTGAGAGCAAGGAACAAGTTACTGTAACGTCCCCAGCATGGCAGAAGTAAGGCATTGCTCATCTTGCAAGTATTTATACAGTCAAAGCAAAGCGTAATGATTCTCAATGACAGTGGAGTCATTTCCCGGCGAACTCTGTCATCACAAACATATGATTATCAAGCATCAGTGGCAAAAGCAGAAGATGTTTTATGGGACAAGAGATCCTGCTCTGATCTATTTATCTTAGCAAGTGTGCTGCAGAATGGCAGCTACAAAGAGGCCTGCTCTCTGAACCTTCTTTTTCAGTGCTCTTAATTGGATCATATATCTTAACACTGCATCATATATCTTTAGAAACGATAAATGAAAGAATAGCTTGTAATAAGTGCCGCCTTATACTTTAGTGTTTTCTTTATTTCCCTGATGGTATTATACATCCTAATGAAGCCCCCACCTCCTCAGCACCTGTAAGTAGTTTAAAGGGGTAAAGTACAAAAGCCCCTGTTATTTTCAGTGGAGGTCAGATCATATAAATGGTATAATTTAGCTGTATATCAAAGGAGTAAGCAAATATTTGCTGAGAGAAAATTAATAGCTAAGCAATAACTGTCTCACTTTATCACATACTGTAGCTTACAAAAAAAATCTGGTTATAACTCTCACAGTTACACATGGGATATGACACATCATTTATTTTTACCATGTAGATGATTGTTAGATGGAGAGACATCACTTCAAGGTAATTTCTATAATAAAGCAGTAAAGCCCTTTAAACTGACCTTGTCACCACCCTATACATATACAGTGAGAAAAATAATTATTTCATCCCCTGCAGATTTTGTAAGTTTGCCCAGTTACAAAGAAATGAAGGGTCTTTAATTATCATTTAAAATACATTTATAATAACAGAGACAGAATATCAACCAAAAATCCAGAAAAAACACAATACAAATGTTATAAATTGAGTTGCAGTTCAGTGAGTAAAATAAGTATTTGATCCCCAAGAATAACATGACTTAGTCCTTGTTGGAAAAATCCTTGTTGGCAAGCACAGAGGTAAAATGTTTCTTGTAGTTGGTTACCAGGTTTGCACATCTCAGGAGGGATTTTGGTCCATTCTTCTTTACAGATCTTCTCTAAATCCTTAAGGTTTCCTGGCAACTTGAAGTTTCAGCTCCCTCCATAAATTTTCTATAGGATCAAGGTCTGGAGACTGGCTAGGCCACTCCATGACCTTAATGTGCTTCTTCTTGAGCCACTCCTCTGTTGCCTTGGCAGTATGTTTTGGGTCATTGTAATGCTGGAAGACCCATCCACAACCCACCTTCAGTGTTCTGAGGGAAGAAGGTTCTCACCCAAGATTTTACAATACATGGCCCGTATATTGGCCCCTCAATGCAGCAAAGTCGGCCTGTACCTTTGGCATAAAAGGCTCCAAAGCATAATCTTTTCCACCTCCATGCTTGACTGTAGGGATGGTGTTCTTGGGGTCATAATCAGCATTTTTCTTCCTCCAAACACGGCAAGTCGAGTTAATGCCAAAAAGCTCAATTTTGGTCTCATCTTACCACAGCACTTTCTCCCAATCCTTCTCTGAATTATTTAGATGTTTATTGGCAAACTTCAGACAGGCCTGTACATGTGCCTTCTTGAGGAGGGTAACCTTGTGGGCGCTGCAGGATTTCAATCCATGCTGGCGTATTGTGTTACCAATGGTTTGTTTGGTGACTGTGGTCCCAACTGCCTTGATCATTCACAAGCTCCTCTCAAGTAGTTCTGAGCTGCTCCCTCACTTTTCTCATGATCATCCTTACCCCATGCGGCGAAATCTTGCATGAAGCTCCAGACCAAGGGTGATTGATGGCCATTTTATATTTCTTCCATTTGCGAACACTCCAACAGTTGCTTCCTTCTCACCAAGTTTCTTGCTGATGGTCTTGTAGCCCATTCCAGCATTGTGCATGTCTACAATCTTGTCCCTGGTGTCCTTTAACAGCTCTTTAGTCTTGCCCATGATGGTGAGGTTTGAATGGAAGAAGAAGATTCTGCGGACAGGTGTTTTTTATACAAATAACGAGTTGTCATTAGGAGCACCTTCTTAAATTGACAGGACTAATCTCTGTACCACATGAGCACATAATGTAGCCAGTCTGTGGGAGCCAGAGTTATTGTTGGTTGGTAGGGGATCAAATACTTATTTTACTCACTGAACTGCAACTCAATTTATAACATTTGTATCATGTGTTTTTTTCTGGATTTTTGGTTGACATTCTGTCTCTATCATTTAAAATACACCTATGATAACAATTGTAGGCTTATCATTTCTTTGTAAGTGGGCAAACTAATTAAACTAAATAATTATTTTCCCCACTGTAAGGCTTAAAATGGTGGACCAGCTGAAAAAAAAAAAAAGTTAAAAGTCAGCAGTTACAAACACTGTAGCTGCTGACTTTTAATAAGCACACTTACCTGTCCCTGGTGCCCGCGATGTCGGCCGCCCGAGGCCGACCCGTCCCTCAGCTCTCGGGTCCCGGAGCCGGCATTCGAACTAAGGGAAACAGGCAGTGGAGCCTTGCGGCTTCACTGCCCATTTCCTACTGCGCATGCGCGATTCGTGCAGTGCTTTGTGAATGGGGCGCGATGTGTTGTGGGACACACACAGTTCCCAGAACACAGGGCGCCCCATTCCCCAGAAGACAACGCGAGGAGAAGAAGACTGAAGATCACTGCGGTGTAGGAAGTGGCAGATAAGGACGATCTGCCTAGCAACAGCCATTTCTGGCAAGTTAAAAAAAACATTTTTTTCATTTTTTTTTCTCCAGATTTTTAGGAACATTTTGATGTAATTTTTTTTTTTTAGGGTGGCCCTCCACTTTAACATATCATGTAATTGTACTCACATAGCAGTAACATATGCTGTCATCCTACAAACAGCCCTGATAGTTTAACCCACCTCCAACAGAGCTGCTGCCAGGAACATGAGTGATCAAACATAAGAACAGGGCAATGGATTCAGATTTTCTAAGGGTCACTGAAATTGTCACACTGGGTTCGGCAGCACTTCACAAAATTGGGATCACCCCCAGGAACAGGGAAAGGACCCAAAGTCAAGCTCATTCAAATTTTATGTAGGAACATGAGTGATGTCAGAGATGGGCAGGAGGAACAGCTGGAATCCACTAGTCCTTGGTTAGCGACTTCAGTTAGGGCTCGTTCACATGTGTGTTAACTATGAAGAACAAGGCAACGCTCATTAGCACACCTATAGCATTTATGATATGTTTATGATGTGTTTTTGTTCTATTTATGAAGCGCTGAAAAAGCTTCAAGAATGCTTGATAAATGTTTATGAAAGTGTTGTTTATCTAGTGGGAAGTGGTTAAAGGGGAAGTGATGTGGAGGAAATTATCTACTTGTTGTGGTTAGGTTGTGGTGTGATAGCAGACATTCTGGATAGATTTGTATACTTTACTCTATTTGACACTTGGCTTGGTCCAGCTCAATTTTGCTGACACAAAAAGCTTTGCCACTGGCAATAATGCTCAATGGCATACCTGTGCCCTTCCTTCAGAGCCGTGCCGTAAACAGCGACGTCATCCCTGACTCGGCCAATCGTATAGCTGAAGCCTGCAAACCCGGAAAGAAGACCAGGTGAAGATGGAAGCACTTTCAGTGGTGACAGTGTGCTGCTGGAGGGCTTTGTTTTCAGGTAAGTCTGTCATTATGTGCTAGTATGCTTAACCACTTAAGCCCCTGACCATTTGGCTGGCCAAAGACCAGAGCACTTTTTGGGATTCGGCACTGCGTCGCTTTAACTGACAATTGCACGGTCATGCAACGTGGCTCCCAAACAAGATTGACGTCCTTTTTTCCCCACAAATAGAGATTTCTTTTGGTGGTATTTGATCACCTCTGCGGTTTTTATTTTTGCGCTATAAACAAAAAAATAGCAACAATTTTGAAAAAAAAAACGCATTATTTTTTACTTTTTGCTATAATAAATATCCCCCCAAAAAAATATAAAAAAACATTTTTTTTTCTCAGTTTAGGCCGATACGTATTGTTCTACATATTTTTGGTTAAAAAAAAAAAAAAAAATCGCAATAAGAATTTATTGATTGGTTTGCGCGAACGTTATAGTGTCTACAAAATAGGGGATAGTTTTATGGCATTTTTATTAATAATTTTTTTTTACTAGTAATGGCGGCGATTATCATGACTGCGATATTATGGCGGACAGATCGAACACTTTTGGCGCTATTTTGGGACCATTCACGTTTATATAGCAATCAGTGCGATTAAAAATGCATTGATTACTGTGTAAATGTGACTGGCAGTGAAGGGGTTAACCAGGAGGGGGCGCTGCAGGGGTTAAGTGTGTCCTAGGGATGTGTTCTAACTGTGGGGGGGGGATGGGCTATGTGTGACACAACACTGATCACCGCTCCCAATTACAGGGAGCTGTGATCAGTGTCCTGTCACTAGGCAGAATGGGGAAATGCTTGTTTACATCAGCATTTCCCTCCATGAGACGATCGCAGATATCCCCGCAGACATCGAGTCCGCGGGACCCGCGATCACACTCACGGAGCTCGCGTCAGGGTCGACCACAGGGTGGCAAAATTTAAAGGGACGTACGTGTACGCCCATTTGCATGTCTGTGCCATTCTGCAGACGTATATGTACATGCGGCGGTCGGCAAGTGGTTAACCACTTAAGGACCAGAAGATTTTCACCCTTAATGACGAGGCCATTTTTTGTGATACGGCGATTCTTTTGGTGGTATTTGATCACCTCCACGGTTTTTATTTTTTGCACTATAAACAAAAAAAGACCGACAATTTTGGAGAAAAAAAACAATATTTTTTACTTTTTGCTATAATAAATATCCAAAATTCTTAATCAGTTTAGGCCAATATGTATTCTACATATTTTTGGTAAAAAAAAAAAAAAAAATAAAAAAAAAAATCGCAAAAAGGGTATAGAGATTGGTTTGCACAAATGTTATATCGTCTACAAAATAGGGAATAGATTTATGGGATTTTTATTCTATATATTTTTTTTTTACTAGTAATGGCAGTGATCAGCGATTTTTTGCAGGACTGCGACATTGCGGCGGATGGATCGGACACTTTTGACACTTTTTTGGGACCATTGACATTTATACAATGATCAGAGCTAAAAATAGCTACCGATTACTGCATAAATGTCACTGGCAGGGAAGGGGTTAACACTAGGGGACGATCAAGGGGTTAACTGTGTGTTCCCTGGGAGGTGTTGCTAACTGTATTTGGGCTGGGCTGACTGGAGGAGGAGAGAGATCGCTGTTCCTAATTACTAGGAACAGACGATCTTTACACTGACAGATCCCCGTTCTGCCTGTCTCTGGAGCGATCGCAGGTGGCCGGTGGACATCGAGTCTGCTGGACCCGGTGGTTGGCTCCCTGTTCGTGAATGGGTGCGCGTGCCCACTAATCTCCATGTACGTGCCCGAGGTACAATGACGGCGATTCACGCAGGGGAGCTAACCTGCCGCATTACAATTGTGGTGGGTGGTCCGTAACTAGTAAAAACTGCCTGGGGCCCGATTTTTTTTTTTTTTTTTTGGATGCGGTTTACTACCACTTTAAGGGTCTTATTTCTGTATGTTACACCATTAGGGAGATTTTCCTTCACTTCCCGTCCCTGTGATGATTGTAGGGGGTGCAGCTGTCAAGTTCTAACCCTTCCTCATTGCACTGAAAATGTATTTATGTCCCCTTTGGAAAGATTTCCCATCACTTCCTGTCCAGACAGGAAGACAGAGAACATTTCCACAAAGGAGACAAAGACAATAATAAAATAAAAAAACTGAAAGAGGCTAACGCCCACTCTATCAAAAAACAGGATTAAAAGTGTTTGGCTGTAGTTATGTTTTAGTTCTGATTCTTTTACAAAACATAACAAATATAAAGTTAAACTAACCTGTAATAATTGGTAATTATCCAAACGTTCCAAAGAGAATGAAAAATTCCTACTCAATAATATGTTCTTATTTATCTTAAGTGCAGTAACTAAAGTAACAACAACCAATTATAAACCATTTTGTACTGCTATGAGTTAGGAACAATACATTTTGACTGGTTGCTATGGGTTTCTGCCCTTAAGAACACTTTATTATTTAAATATTAAAATAAAAAAAATAAAGTAAAAACACTTGCTTGCGTTTCCATTTCAGCATTGTATGGCACTGGCAATGCCCATATTTCCAGTTTTGAGAAATGCGTACTCTTTCCTTCACAGGTATTCCAGTAATCCTGCAGACAAAAAAGCTGTATTAATCCTCAAATTATAAGGTGCTTTACAAATCACAAGTAAACAATATTTTAAATCTAGAATATATCTGAATGCTAAATATGACTTATTCATACCTACCCCCCTTCCCCAGTACACCAATCCCAACAGCAAGAGTGCCAACTTAAATTAGAGATTAAACATTCAAGTTCTATTAGCTCTACATACAATTATACTTTGCCCTGTCTTACATTATAGGCTCATACATTTATTACTGCATGGAAGTCAACAGTTATAACTAGTATTTTTGCACTGGTACCTTCTTATACAGGGGTCCATTACTTGAAAAAAAGGCCAGTCAGAAAACTGGAGTAATTGGAAAAATAATGTGGTAAACCAATGACAGCTAGATTATGGACATACAACTTGTAAGCTTCATTATTTTGTGCACTTTTATTTTCATTTCACTAGCATCATGGAATTTCTTTTACATGTGGGCACCTAAAGGATTGTACCATTTGTACTAGAACTTCAATTTAAATTACTACCCACATCCATACTAGAGTAAAGTCTGGTACACACTAAAAGTTTTTTTCTCTCATACAACCCAGCGCGTTGAACGAAAAAAAAAAATTGCCAGCTCCGGTCGGATATGCTGTACCAATGATCCGACATTAGCGCGCAACAGACTCCCCATTGAGGAGAACACTCCGATCAGCACTCTCTGCCATTGGCTGAGAGTGCTGATCGGGAGTCGGTGGGCTGCTGGTTTTCCAGCATGCATGTCCGAAAGAAGCTGGCTGAATGGCCAGCTTCTGTCAGACAGACCATCATACAGACAAACCGACTGAGTGTCAGGCGTTTTCTTTACCTGGCCGAGGTCTCCCGACATTCAGCCAGTATGTACCCGGCTTAAAAAGTCCAAGTTAACTAGGCGATTGTTGTCAATTACAATTGAGTAAATAAAATCATGTGTCTTCTCAGGATCATTGGCAAAAGCTCAATGATCACTAGATAATAACACAATTCCTCAGTGACTGATTGTACAATGGCAATATTGTGCATGAACATCCACAATAAATAGATAATCTACTGATCACTACAGAAGTGTATAGTTTGTACTGATGGGATTCTGCAATAAGTTAAAAAATTCTCTATTTTTGGCTGTGTTATTTACAAATTATTAAGCATGCTCTTCAGATCTCGTCACAGACTTATTATTATTATTTTAAATAGTACTTATTAGCTCTGGGCTTTTTCACATAAATAAGGAAAGCAAGA